>CAJUYI010002806.1:0-27936 GCA_910591695.1 Galerucella pusilla | reverse complement strand
TAAATACTTTAGTTAATCCCATATTTAGACAAATTCATTTCATTTCCCTGTAAATAGTTTATAATTTTATTGTTAAATATCCGTATAATTTAGTACTGTATAAATAGAAAGTTTCTCATTATACCTTCATTCATTTGAAAAAGCTACTGTGTTAGCGAAACGCGTCACTTTATGTTTAAATACAATGTGGATTCAACAAAATAAAATTGTTTGATTTCATAACTTACTATGGATCTACATCAAGTAAAAGACTCATCTATTCGATAATACTATTTGCATGGAAAATTATCTTACCGAATATACCTCGAACATTGATGAATTTTAATAATTTCCCCATGACTTTCCTCAGGCGTGTTGCTTTAAGGTTACAACCCTACGCCCTCGGCGTCGGATTGTTACCAAGCCATACACTTTCTCAATATATGACAAGATTATCGTAAATTATCAATGTTCTTGGTATATTATAGCTGATAATATCAGTATTAAGCAGTCGTTTTCGAAATTTGTCTAAAATAAGCTTATCTAAACTGCGTATATTTGTATTCAAATAACTTTTCCATAGACACTCTCATTTCGCATAAATGAAGAATTCTTTAACTTGGTTCACCCAATTAAACTTTGAATGTTATTAGATGCTAAATAAGTAAGTGGTAATTATGATCATAACCACTTTTTGCGAATATCATCATTTTCGTTTCGCATATATGCTGACTACAAGTTTGCTACCATAGCAATGAGGCTCAAGTAGGTACCTTTGTTTCCGCTCTATATCGATTGAAGAGTCGCCAAGGTCTGTCATCTCAAGTCATCTGACTCGTTTAGCAATGATATAGTAGGTAGCACTGAGGCAGAGACGACACTCTGTATTCTCCACCAGCCCATTCTACCCAGGTAAGGATTCTAGTTATGTGTCTGTGTCTCCGATTCTCAAGGGTTGGAGCTTTCATCATTTTTTGATCGGAACCCTATTAATTTTGACCAGATTTGGATTCTTATACTGCCCAACAGATTACAAACCGGATTTTATAAAAACCAAAGCAAAAGAAAATTATCAAACCGTGAACTACAGTCAAAATACGTTTTTTATTGCAAAAGTATACAATAGGGTATTTGACAATTTTTTTTAAATACCATTAGAAGATTGTCTGACCTCAGTTTTGTACTCCAACTTTTTTTCAAATTTTTTTACTAAGCGGGAAAGTTGCCAAAACCAACTTTAAATATTTTCTATTTAAATATCGCGCCAAAACGCGCTGATTTTTTATGACGTCAGTGGTCTTGTCGCTCCGCCTACCGCATCCCGAGCGACTTGACCCTGACCAGCCGAATCGGAACCATCGGCTCGACCTGCGGCCGCCCACCTGAGCTGGCCTATAAGAATCTAGAAGGGAACGAGACCTCTGACGTCACAATAAACTCACGTATTTTCCCGCGCTGAGTAAATATTTGAAAATTACCATTTTTGTGAAGTTATTAAAAAATCACTGGTTTAATTTATTTGTGTGAAATATTCATTTCTGGCAAAATAGTACCACAAAGTACCTGCTCCGACTCTTTTTTTATTTTTTCCGCTTATAGGAAAATACCCTATTGGATAACTATGTTAATTTTTTGGCTTTATCCACCATATCAAACCTATTTTTCTCCTATTGGTGCTTCCTGATGAGAAACAATGAAAAAAAAAGAATCTACTCAACCCTTCAAATAACCCATTAAATAATAATCATCATCAAATGTTTAAACAGGTGTACCATCCCACTCAAAATGGTGACTAACATGGTAAATTTAAATTGAGTCACTAATAATAATTTGTTAGTGATGTAATGGTAATGCTTACTGCATAACAAACATAAAAGTAGATTGTAATTAAACCATGAGAAAAAAGTTCTCTACAACGACAAGTCGTAAGAAGGTTGACATGAATATACAGGGTATACCTAAAGATTGGTCATAAATTATACCACATATTCTGGGGTCATTCTTGTTTCATTCTTACTTAGTTTATATACAAAAGTTATAGGATGATATTTGAATCAAAGTTAATTTTTTTAACGTTGCTGTAAAACGTAAATTTATGAAATTTAATTTGAGACACCAGTATACAATAACACATAAGCTGAATGTAGTGGCTTTCATTTATTATGGATTTTCAGAAGGGATCAACCCTTTTTTGACTCCTCATCTTTTTTTGAAGGTAACATTTGACAAAACACGGAACGCCACTGGAATTGAACGTCTATTATTAAGCTTTTTTTGTCTCTTAGTATTTCTTTGTGAACATTTATAAGTAACAAAAACAATTTGTTAGAAGTAAGAATATATTACCTCACATTTCATTACCTTGTTTATTATTATGAATTCTAATGTAATAATAAAAATACACCGATCTTGCTTGAGGTAGGACAGGTTTGGCACGCAAAGAAAGTAGAGGTGGTGCCGGTCATCGTTTCACCTACGGGACTTATTCCCAAAACTCTACAAGGCAGCCTCACTGAAGTTCGTCTTCACAAAAACACATCATTTGAATACTTGTAACACTGTCAGTAAATTTCTAAATATACCTATGTAACTGATGAGCCTAATACCATTTGTGTTCACTCACGATCGGGATTCGTTAAATGAACAATGTTGTTGGAAGGAACCATTTCATGTTTTTTCTTGAATCCAAAATAATAATTTGACCTGTTTTTACTCGGAAATAAATATATTTTTTCAATTATCTGTCTGAAATTATAATGTTACATGTTTAAGCAGGTGTACTATTTTATTCAAAACAGTGACACAAATTGTAAATTTAATTCCAATTTCTTGGTAATAACCTTATCATTAACGGTGTTTATTTTCCCTATGAATAATACTGATACGATTGAATGATCAACCAGCTGTATACTATCCTACCTATATACAAGTGATAATTTCTAGCATTGTTAAATTGAAAGGTAATTCGTATCCCTTAAGTGTATTTATTATAATAAACGTAAGTTCTGTTAAAAGGCTGAAAATGTAGAGGCAGCTGTTTCCTCAGTGGCAATGATAATTATTCTCTATAATTAATAACGAATTAATAACTCACATAATATATAATAGTAATAGTAAACGTTTTCATATTACACATTAAGAGATACTTGTTTTCAGGAACGGAAAAGTTTGCAATTTCATGAGTGAAGAAAGACTCTTTTTGTATTCTGAATACAATACTGTTTTTAAAGCCCTATACAAATAACACTTTAATTGAAGTCCTTCAGTAAATTGCAACTAATCACGAATCCAAAATTAGAGATAGTAGACAATCAACGACTAAATAATATACTTTTGTATTTCGCAATGTAAACATTGTTAAACAACTTCTTAATTATTGTAACAAACCAAAATATTGATACATCAACACTGTGAACGTAATAATTTCTGAGGAATTCTTGGAAAAATAAACTTTAGTCATCCATTTAGATATCAAATGTCAACCGTCCACCACTAGTGCTTTCAGGACGGCGGCAAAGTAAGTATGTCTTCGATGGTTAAATAATAGACTGAATGAATAACTCGCTATACAGAAAATTTTTTGACAGTTCAAATCAAATTTCCTCATTTTTTATCATATGAACAATTTCACCCAATCATGTCAACATAACACTGATAACAGACCATGGGCTATTTTCACGTTGCTATGGAAACATATTGATTTATTTCGATTTTGAAGTTTCGAATATTTAATATTTCGAAATGTCACGATTTGGTTGTAATACTTAAACAAAAAATTTTCTATCCGAATAACCCTCGGACATTGATAAATGGAGAAAAAAAAAACGACCAAAATCTAAATCGATCCTCTCATTCCAAAACAAGGATAGCAATACACACAGCAAAGATCAAACATTCCAATAACACTAAAATATTTATCTTCTAATAATATCAATTTCTATTCATATTGGATTAGGTAGGTAAATGGTATTTATATATCAAAATGATGCGACACTGGTAGTTTTAGAACTGTAAAAAGTACCGGTGAATTTCAATTTGTTTTCGCGCGATCGATCTTTTTTGTTTATTCACAGCATCGGTTGTCAGGTCGGTAGGTTGTGTTTACTGGTTTCTAAGTCTAACACGTCGGTTAGTGATTTACTTACCGTTCAGACGTCGGTAAGTAAACTAGCCCTACATACATTTAAGTGGTCCTAAATAATATATTACTTCATTCATTACACAAAAGAAACGAAAAAAATAAGAAGATTGATATTTTTTAATGAACAGAATCGAACAGAACAATATAAAAAGTAATAAATAGCATGAAAACAATTCCACCAAAATGCAAATTATATTTTAAACTGATCGAGGAGTATAAATCACTTTTGACATTTCGTTCATTTCGAAGAAATTTAAATTATTTTATTCGAAATTCGAATATTTCAATACGATCGCGCAAAAAATGGTATAAGCATTTCGAACGTTAAGGGTAATACCTCGGGTGATACTGGTCTCCAGCAAACATTGCTGTCGACCGGTAAACAACCCTTACCGTTCTTGATACTTAATATACTATAAGTATAACGGCATATTTTTAAAATTACCCGTACATTTAGAATCCTTAATGAAAAAATTACCACTATTCCATTTAAAAAATATATCGATGAAGTCATATTGTGAATTCGATGACATCACAAACAGATGTTAAACACAAAATTATTAGTCCAGTTTAGAAAAATTTGGTTTTCAATTTAAGATTGGAAAATAATGAATTTATATACAAATATCTCTCCATTGTATTGTTTACGTTGTTGAAGCCTAGTAAAAACAATTAGACCCAATTATAATCGTTACTTCAGTCTTCAGTATCCAAACGAATAATCAACATAATAAGCGAACTTTATTGAACCAATTATCGGCCATTTTGTGATACACTTATTATAAATTGGAAAAATTAACTATTATTATATATATATATTTATGTGTCTACTGGTTGATGTTAAATTTTTATTTTTAGTTTTTGTAATATAAACAAGTTTAAAAAGTCCTATCATCCAAAAAATCACTTATATGATACAAATCTAAACTATTCATAGATGGCAGTACTTAAGTCGACTTATTTTATTCACGTCTTTTGCCTAATATATGGTTCTCCTAACAAAAATGGTTAAGCGTAAAATAATTATCTATAAAATCTTTATAATATTAAGTTAATATGTTTGAAACTAATGTTGGTTTTAATTTTTGAATATTTCATCTAACTAATAAATTTCAATATCTAAATTTTTTCTAAACAAAGCTTTCAAAGAAAAAATAAAATTATTAAAATGACTTACCTTGGCGAGATATTCCCAATCTATGTCATGTATAAGAATCAAAAACCAAACTGAATAAACTATCTTCGATATCACATGAAATACAAAATATTTTACCGTGAGTGAAACTTTTACGAACGTTTTCCCAAAAAATCCTGTACCGGCACACGTGCTCGACAATACTCGAAGCTTTTCCTCTTTCAACTGTTTTTATAGTTAGTGTGCGGGTTTCTAAATCCTAGCGCTTTACTAGTTCAAGACACACAGTTCGGAACTGTACGTTACAGTAGAGCAGCTCGAGAATTTATATGTGATGATAAGTTTGTCTATTAGTTTTATTTTAATTTCAATGAAAGCTAGAAATGGACAATTCAAACAAAACTCACAATATCAGCATCTATTGAACCTTATTAAAATTCAAAAATGTATGGATAAATAATCAATTCTGTGATAATACCTGAAGTATGAATGGGTGAACTACGGAGCTGGGGGATTTCACAAACAAATTTTTTTAAAAAATAGCAATATGAGAAAAAGCCCAATACATGTCAAGACAAACATAATGAATTACGGTTCAAAATTAAACATATAGCCCGAGAAGTAGATGTTTGCTCTTAGTTAACGGTCTACCCTTTAAAAAGTAATTTTTGAATTTGTAAGGCAGTTGTTACAGAGAACTGTAATAAGGCGAACGAAAAAAATCAAATCAAAATTTGTAGTCAAAAATGACAATGCTAAAAATGATTTCCATTGTCGTTGTCCAATTTTGTTCTCAATGGTTGTTTCATCTGTTTTTCAGTTTCTTTGACAATTTTTCTCCCTCAGGGCGGAGCTACGAAGGCAGTGAGATCGAAAACATACGTTTTGAAAAAGTCAAGCTTCAAATGGGTTTGTTATGTGTGGTTAAGAATTACATCCTAAGTTTGTGATTCTTGTCTTGTACCTAGAGTACATAGTCTGCTGGAGAGAAATGAGTTATTTTCACTTTCTGATCCGCCGTATCAAATACAGTCTAGTAGGAAACAGATTTAACTAGTTACGTCATTTCGTCACAAGGTAGCAGCGGCATAGTCGGTTGAGTCCAGAAGACGTATCGAGATGTAGAAATGCCATTTGCTGAAACGTGGTCAGAAAACCTTCAACGTTCATATTCTGGAAGAGTTCATAGGACTCTTTTCTCATTTTAACTCTACATACCTTTATGTGCTTCGCTTGGAAAAGTTAATTTATTTTTTGTATTTTTTCATTTTGGGATAAAAAAAATACTGTCAATAACATGAACATTTGGTTTTAATAGACAAATATCTTATCGTCAACGGGTGTCGCCCTACATTAAGTCATACGTTCAGTATTGGAAACTTGAGAATGATAATGTTGAGTCACATCAAAGTCAAAGTTTGGGAAAAGTTGAGACAATGAAAAAAATGGAACAAGCTGGCCAAACAATTAACTTTAGCAAATACTACAATATATAAGCTTCAATACTTGGTTCTCCCCAAAACTTTTGACTTGGTGAATCAAAACACACCTTACCTCTAAGGTGCTGATAAGTGGCAGTCCTTTTTTGAACTAGCAAAGGATTTTTAGATTCTCCAGCCACCGAAACCAGAGCACCAAACATATTTTCTGACATCCTTGTTATTTTACTGATTTTCTTATTATTGCAGATCTATTCTCCATTTTTTTTTTCAAAGCGGAAGAAAAGGAATAGGGGAGTAAATAGGAGCAGTATGACAGATGACCCAACAAATCGCTGTTTTGATCCATCAAACAATTTCAGTGTTTCATTAAAATATTCGAAATGTATTATTTAAATTTTAAAACCTTTAACCTCGTCAACAGAAAAATGTCTAAATGGTTTTTAGGGTAAAAGGGGTGAACTAAAATTACATAATGTGGCGCCTAGAAGGTTATCTCTTGTGACTATTTAGTTTCCCTACTCTACCTTAGAAACAAGTTTTGAGATTTTCTTGACATTTCTTTCCGTTCACGATAGTCATTGTGAAGTTGACACACTGCACATACCTTAAGCTAGTCGAAAACTAATCTGGTTAGTTGTAGTTGGTTGTAAATGTACGAATAAATATTACTGAAGTCAAATATCAACACACGCATACGCTTGAAGAGGGAGTTGCAGGAATAGATTGTATGCGTGGTATGGTATATTATTGAAACTCAGTGACGTACTGAATATAAATAAGGTACGTTTTTTCAATTATAAAGTAGGTCAGCGCTTAATTTTCAATAGAGTAACAAGTATCATTTGATAAAAAAACATCTACTTCAATCCAACTGATGTTGAATATTGCGAGTAAGGTCAGTGCCGAGGAAATTATTACATATCAAATCAACACACGTATACAGTGGGTTCATAAAGTAGCGCATACATTTTTTTCAAAGGATCTCGGAACAGGTTTATTTTTGATTATTAATTCATTGTTTCTCACAAGAATAATCTATTGGGTATACAGGGTAAATAACCTCTTTTCAGTTCTCGGATTTCTGGATTCCCAAAAATGTATCACATCACAAGTTGATTTAAACTGGTGGACATATTATAATTTCTTAGATTGCCAGCTTAACGCCTGAATGAAAAAAGTTCAGAAAATAAATTTGTCTTTTTAATTCAATGTCATTTTATTGTGATAGAAAATTTATAAACATTGAACAAAATGATTATTTTCCTAACAAGTGTGGATAATGATACTTTGCGTCGTTCGGACAACTGTGGTCGCGATGTGTCGGGAACAACATTTTTTATGAATGGGTGGAAATAGAAAAACAATATCACACAACGAGATATAAACTAACAAGCTACCTTCTGGTTATTGATGGTATCATTAGTAGTTGTTACCGCAGTATTCAAAATAATTTCATAAAAATAGTATAAATCCAATACTTAGGTTATATCTTGCGAGTAAAAGCTTGTGCTAGAAAGTGAACAAGAGTTCTCTGAAACAAAATGCGTGCGGAAAAGTATACACTCGTGGAACAGTTAAAAACCACAATATTTTGTTAGCATACTTTCGAATATCTAACAATCATTGAATTGCAATCAACAAAAAATATATAATTGAACTGTAAGAAAAATTCCACGTCATGAAAAATGCTGTTAATTCCATATTTGAAATTGAAAAAATAGAAGAAGAGAATTTCGGTGAATTAGCATTTTATTCACAAAATAACTGCTTGATCCAACAGTTGTTAGGGATTTATTTAAATTTTTATCTCTAATGACATAATTTACAAGTGAGTGTTATGAAAAAAATATAAGCAATAAAATAAAACTGAATGATGGTGAAACATTAAATAGTGAGTGTGAGTTCAATTAATGTTCCCACTTTCACTTACAGGGTACGGCTTAAGATAGGTATACCTTGCGTGGGAACCGTAACTTTCTCCGCAATCATCTTCTAGTTGGTTTTCTGAAACTCCTTTCCGCTCAGTTTTTTTCCCTTTTTCTTAATACAGTGATAGGCAAATGTGTGGAACGAAGTTAATATCTCTGGAATTATTGGAGACATCAAAATGAAATTTGGAAGGTGAATACTACAGTAGATTGCCTATTTGTTTTCATATTTTTCAACAATTTTTAACTTCCGGTTTTACAGGAAGTAATGTCGATTTTAAAATTGGTAATGGAACACCCTGTATATTATTTTAGTTTCTGGTGGAACATTTTATTACGAATACAAAAATATCGGGTTCGATTTTTTTTTATTTCAATACCTACGACATTTCATCACAGACGGATTGGAAGAAGGGGTACTTATGAATGGCCTGCTCGGAGTCCCGACCTTAATCTACTAGACTATTTTCTGTGGGATTATTTAAAGTCTTAGGTTTATGTTGATAGACCAAATAATTTGCAGGAATTAGCTGCAACAATAACTCAAGAGATGCAGAGAATTCCACCGGAAGTAATAGCTAATGTTACTAGAGAATTTACAAACCGACTTGCCTATTGTCAAGAAGTAAACGATGCTCAGTTTGTTAAGTTTCAATGTTTTGAAAATCACTAAGTTTCAGGTAATAATTATGATTATTTCCTTAATGGATATTAGATTTTTCCTTTCCTCAGTTACTTTTCTGTTAATATCTTGGTAGGTATTGGAATAAAAAATATCGAACCCGATATTTTTGTATTCGTTATAAAATGTTTCATCAGAAACTAAAATAATATACAGGGTGTTCCATTGCAAATTTTAAAATCGACATCACTTCCGGTAAAACCGGAAGTTCAAAATTGTTAAAAAATTCAAAAACAAATAGGCAATCTACTGTAGTATCCACCTTCCAAATTTCATCTTGATATCTCCAATAATTCCAGAGATATTTACTTGGTTCCACACATTTGCCCATCACTGTATATAGAAACAATGAATTCAGGTGCGCCAGAAGAGCTTGTAAGTAAAGTGGACGTAATATTTCTAATGCAGCTATCTAATCGTATATCGTATGTCCCCTTTAAGTTATATTACGGTATATGACGTATCGTATCGAATTACAGTCGAACAAAGGGCTGACAACTTTAAGTTCGCAAAATTTCTATTACGGCAAGTATACCAGATGATGATCGATGTCAATAAATAATAAACAAATTACTTGGCCTAACCACAATTATTGTGTCAAAGCTGCTGAGTTTTTCAACTGATTTGACAACGTTTTGAAGTTTTGCCAACCCCTAAACTGATGATACCATTGAGTATAAACTGTAGTCACAGCTGGAAAATTCATATTTATTCTGATATGTGAGGCTAGTATTTAAAAATTTACATAATTTATTATTTAACCAACCATTTACAGCAACACATTAATTATTCATTGAAAATCACTTGTTTACATAATACGATCGTTCCAGGTAGCATTCAACAAGTAAAATAATTAATTATTAAACATATTTCACATAGACCATCTATACATAGTAAACTTTTGTATTCCTTACAGTGTGCCTACATCTTATAAATGTACCTACCTGGTATATTTTGAGTAAATAAAATAAAAATCTTCCATAATCCTAGTTGTATTGATAATAATTTGAAATTTGACAAGTTCAACATACTATTCAACAAAAATAAATTGGAAAGTTTGTCTTTTAAATAAATATCTCATCAACTAACTATTATGTAATCCCATATTTCTTTATTTGCCGTGACCTCTCTTGAATGAAATAATGTTATTACAATATACAAAGACAGGTGTGGCTCTATGGATTAATGAAAATGAAATGAATTTCGAAGTTAATCTCCCCTAGTCTGGCACATGGCAAGTAACAAATTTAGTTATCATGCTATCACTAGAATAGCCAATTTGGCGGATGGATTTACAGAGGTGAATAACCTCAATTTTCTAAAGTCTTAATACACTGTTGAAATAATGCAAATATCATCCAATGTGTGATTAAACGGAACATTTAAATATATTTGTAACTCTTTATTCGACAGTTACCTTCTAATTATAAGAAACTATAGTCAGCGAACATAAACATAAACAATGAGAGTTCGCACTAGTTGACGACAGCTTATTTTCCCGACATATTCCACCCACCACGTCAAATTTATAGCTGAGGTGCGCATGCGTCCCAGCAGCCTTTAAGGTTCTATTCGATGTGATTGAATGTGAGCGCAGTTGGTAGGGTATTGAGCTTACAACTCAGAGGTCGTAGGTTCGAAACCCGATGCTGGTTTTTTTTTTAAGTTTTATATTTTTTATTTTCTGATATTTCTATACATGATTACACGTTGATCAACCGGGTTTGGGCCTGGGTTTTCTCGTTTGTTTTTTTTAGTTTGATATTCCTTATTTTCTGATATTTACATGATATTTCTTATTTTCTGATATTTACTTATTTATTTCAAGATTGTTATGTTACAGCTAAATTTGGCAACGTTGGAATATGTCGGGAAAATAATCTCTCGTCACTAGTTGTTGCTCTTATAAAGACATGCCGGAAAACGGTCGCAGAAAAACACGTGCACCGTATGTACAGGAGTCACACGATTTACTACCTTCATATCTTGTGAACTTATAGATTGAGTATTTGGTATGGGGGATGATAAAAACGTATGTTGCTAGAAAACTATTTCAAAAAACGATGTTTCTTTGCTTTGTACGATATATTCTTGTCTTCAATATGTCTGATTACATAAGTGAATTATTTGTAATTCGTCAAAATTTTTTTATCTAGGACAACAAAATGTTATAGTTTCAAAAATAAGTTCCAAACATATATCATGCCAGGCTGAAAAGACTGCAAGAAAGATGTAGGTTGAGGAGTAATGATTCCAAAGCAAATGACAGCTATAGTCAAAAGCGCTCTTATC
Organism: Galerucella pusilla; assembly: GCA_910591695.1. Classification (NCBI taxonomy): domain Eukaryota; kingdom Metazoa; phylum Arthropoda; class Insecta; order Coleoptera; family Chrysomelidae; genus Galerucella; species Galerucella pusilla. The sequence continues at coordinate 16,337 of CAJUYI010002806.1, read as the reverse complement.
GTGCGAGCTCAAAGGCCACTAGCCATAGCCATATGTATCAAATAAGAAGACACAGAGGTTACCAAAATGTGAGATTACAAATATACTCAGAGAAAATAATTATGGTTGATGTTTCCTGCACACTGGTTTCCATTTTATTGCTTATGAGGAGGCAAAATACCGGAAAATTGCTTCTTATTATTGATAGTATCCCTTTGAATTGTCAAAGTCACAAAACTGGCATTTAAATAAAAACTCCGCTGGTAAAAAACTTTTTAGAATCGCTGCAAACTAAATATATATCCTTTTTTCTCCCGTCGAAGTTGCATAAATCCATCTTATTCAACTTACGGATTTTATTTGTAAGTTATTATTGAACGCAATAAAAGAAAACAAAAATTGTGAATATCTTTGTTGGATCATATGACCTGCATGATACGACTGCATTTGACTATATTTAAAGATTAATGAAGCAGGAAAAGAACATTTTGCTCAGCTGCCATCTTCACAGATAGCCAAGTTACACTGATGGCACGATTTCAAAGATGTCGATTTCAGGCTGGTATTTGATTGCGAACTAACCTTAATCTCAAGAGGAGACTGTTACAAGGTCAAAGGAGATAAGGGCAACGAAAATGCTCATCAACGACGTTCATTGGAACCGGAACCCTCCTGCGGCTTCTCAAAGTCGACAATTAACATGGACTCCATAAAGTAGAGGGCACAGAAATCTCTAGAATGGTGAGAAATTTCACTGGAGGACATTGGCCATAGTTTACGGTTGAATTGATGAACATAGGTAGGAAAACAGCTGAAGGCTTAACTGATTTATTCAATTTTGATAAGCTGGTGTCCATTTTTACTCATCGATTTTGGTCACCATTGAAATAATTTTTTCTGAATTCATTCATTGTTTATGTACCAACAAATATCTGCAAAAGCTCAACTTATAAATTAAATTTTATACCGAACTTTGGGTACACAGGCTTTTCTTTCTGTATAGAAATTCACTTTGTCACTAGGAAAGTCAGAAATTATAATAAGTACGACTTTTTCAATTATATTAATGCATATAAAGTATATTATTTTTTCAGAAATAACCTCGGAAATAACATCAGGTGAGGCATAGTTAGTTTCATGGTATTTATTTATTGTATAGATAATAATATTAACTATAACTTTAACTTTTATGGTACATACACTTCTGCTGCCCTCTACGAAGTAATAGATGTTCTATAATTTGTTTTGCATAGGAAGCTGTTTGAATTGTAGGACTGTACCATCAGGACAATGGTAATTTACTTTTTATTTAAATACTTGGTGGAGGAAGCTGTATAATATTGTTGAGTGATGTTATATTTATCACTCAACGATAATATCTAATTTTAATTTGTTTCTGTAGATTCTGCTGCAGTGTATTGATTTGTGAGCACGTTATATATCGTTCATTCTCTTCCACTCTAGATCTGTATACTTTCCGTCTTCCTTCTCTATCAATAGGGAATATATCCACCAACTGACAATTTGACACTAATGACAGTCGTCCTGATGATGAACAATCATTTAGATGAATTTTGGATTTGTAATTTGTCAAATATAGCTCTTAAAATATCTTGTCAAATGTCAAAGAAAGCACCAAATCACTCAAACACGATCAAAATAATGGTAAGAACCACGTGTTGTGCAAAGAACGTTTCCAAATCATCAGATTTATTAAGGCGTGACGTCAAGTAGATTGGTCTTATTACAAAAATAAAAATAAAATCGATAGGCGGTCCACTCTAATTGAAAATTTGGCTTCGAAAAATGTGGTGCAGCCTGTAGTTTTCATGTTATATTAAAGAAAGTGATTGAGCAGGAATCTATTCATTTTAATAGCGGCAAATTCAAATCTTGTACCCATTTATTCCAGAATTTTGATCAGTCCTGAAACATATCAAGATCAAGTTTTTGGCCAGCATTTTCAAACTGGAAAACTCTTTTGAAATGGTAAAATTCCATACATTTGGCTTGAAAAATAATAAAAATAGCCTCCGGTTTGTGAATAGAATAATATTGATCTGAATATGCTGCCATGCGCCTAATCAATGAAGAAAGTCGACAAGAGAGACGAACTCGTGCTTTTACTTCTGTAATTGATTTTGGACAAACTTCACCATGTTTTAAAGTTTGCCACCATACATCCACATAATTGGTCACATTTTCTTAAATGTTGATGGTTGAATTACTTACTACATAGTTTTTGCATGTTGAATGCAAATAGCAACAAAAAATATAAGATTCATATACCAATATCGAAATATAACCAAATGAAAAAGGGTGTAAATTTCCCCTGATGCAAAATAATCTCCAGAGAAATTGATCGAAGGATAAACAACTAACAACATTGCAGGTAAACACTACATATTTCAAGAGTTCCCTTTGAAAGTCCAGAACAATGCATGGAAAATCGATGTCCGTACGAATCCTTCGAATCTGCGCACATTTCCCGCTTTTTGCGACGTTGCCAAGCTATCGGGAACGACGTTTTATATCAAGAATAACTCAGTTAAGTGCAGTGTGTATTGCAAAATTTGCAGTTAAATGCAATAGATTATTATTTGTATGTACTTCGGTAATTGATACCATGTGAATTTTTACAATTTGACGATCATGAAATATTGAAAAATCTATTTTAGATACTGGGATAGCACAGGCTTTTTAGATTTAACAATAAATACTCGATATACACTAAGCCCATCTTCAATTATTATTTAACAAGTGAAAATCGTCATTTTCACCAACTTTGATCGCCCAACAAGAAAACAGCTCCAGCTAGAACTGACTTACATTGATTTTAGATTCAATCTATTATATTAAAACGATGTTTCAAATTTTTCATTAACTCAAACTACTCAAAGTCAATTTTTTTCCAAAGAAGTGCCCAGCATGAATTATTATAATCCATAATAAAATAATTAAACTTTTTATTGTTCCAAAACTGTACTGATTCTCTCACATCTTCGTGTCTGTCATTTCACCAGTCAGTGCAATAATGAGTTTTTATTATTAACTTATACTAACTAATTGTTAACTGAAGCTTCAATAGGATTTTGCGTTACAAAATTGATTCACAAGACTTTGGAATAAAATACGCATCTGCTCAATTTAATTGCCAATGAGCTTTTGTTTACATCGGGCGTAAATTGGAGCTGAACAGTGTATAGTACAAGAATCAATGCCCGTTATTGTACTGTTTTATTTCTACGGTTTGAGTTTTATGGAAATATCTCACGAATTTGCACCTGCGTAAGCAATTTTAAATTCTAATAACATATTTTTATGGTAAATAATTCATTGTATTTTAATTTAAGCTCAATTGAGTGTTAAGCAATGTAGGTATTCTAGACAAAAGAAAAATTGAATTAAATCGTGCAACATGAATTGCTTCGACAAACTGCTTCACTGACAATCGAGTACGACAAAACAATCTCAGAATAATTATAAATATTTTAACGCATTATGAGTTTTGAAAAATATATTTCAAAAACAGTGACAGTTGAACTAAGAAGCAGCAGCTACTTCCCGGTCTATTGAAATACACTTCAAAGTCAAACGAAGTTGGTATATCCTGTGTATAACTATGGTTGGTATATCTACAAGATATTTAGCACCAACCATTCTGGTTTGCAATAAGAAGTAGATATAAAGCTATAAAAGCAATTTTGATAATAAGCATATTATAATGTTTATTTCCGAAATATATAAGTATTTAGATGAAGATTTCAACTAACACCTGGCTTAAGATTCAAAGTATAAGCTGAAATATATTTGATCTTTGGAACAATGAGGGAGGATGAGGACACTTTTCAAAATTACAGACAAACATAAATACTTACCTATAGATAAGCAATTCAAAGTTTCTCGTTACATAATCATGCATTTATCTTTGTGTATCTCCTGATATCTCTGGATTATGATTTGATTATCTTGGTTATCATTTCAAATAATGAATAATCTTCAATAGTTTACCTAATCGATGATGGGAAACTTGTGACTGATACATACTGGCAACGCTGTTATATCTGTTTCTGTATTTTATATTGCTACTTTGATATCACACAATCAGTAGTCTGTTTTTTGTTGATGATTCCATAAAAATTATCTACTTGGTGTCAATAAACCACGTTGCTGAATAGAGCATAATGTTTTCCAATAAATTCCTTAAAAAGGATGATGTAGAACTATAAAATAATATATTATAATTTTGGGAGATACCAAATGGTTCAGGTAAGTTTTTGTTTTGTATTGTTTTATAATTGTAGTTTATATTGAAAGGAGTACTTAGTTTGTACTAAGATTGAAGTAAGCAAATGTTTCCAGTAAAGGAAAATTTAATGTAGGTACCTAATAAGCATGACCAAAATACTCAAAACAATAAAATTTTTTGCATTTCTTACATAATATATTCATAAAACACGACCTGATGCATTTTCAGTTGAATCATTGACTCTTTTTGACAATTGTAACAATTTGTAACAATATTTGAAACATCGCTGATTCTTTTTACAACTCTATCAACAATAAAAAATGATGTTTTTCCAGTTAAGGTACTTATTGATTCTGGTACCTACGTAGATTCCATTTATATGTGATAAGATAAAAAATAAACATTATGTTTTTTATTAATTGTTATAATTTGCTTCAATGAAACAATTTGTCATTCTTCAGCGTTATTCTTAGTTATTCCCTTGCTGGTTTTTTAAAGTAAAAACTTTTTCAGAATGTTTTTTTTAATTGCAAAGACAATAAGAAGAACAGTTGTGATCAATGAGCGATATTAAAAATGAATTATTTAAATAAGCAATTGCGTGATTCTTATACTTTAAACACATATACTCATCTGTTGTTCTTTTAAAATTGACACTGTTATTAGAAACTCTTGGGCCTGCTGGAGAAATAGAAAATTTTATTTAGAATTGGTATTTAATTTTCAAGAAATAAAAATATTGCTCCGACCGACATTCTTCAGCTTCTCAGTAAAAATGGAAAAACACAAAATACTTAAATATCTACTTTCTATGTAGCTTAAATGTAAATTATTTAAGTCCCGAACTGGAGAATATACCATTCCAGAATGACGTCACTGACTGTTCGGCCATATTGTGCTGGAGGACACACTATTCAGTTTTCATTGCTCATTGGTAATAAATAGTGATTGACAGTTAGACTCAAATTAGTAATCAGTTCTTGAAAGTGTATAAAGTGACATTAAAATAACACGCAAACGGAAGATTCGATGCCAGAATGAAATGTTGACATCTCATTAATGTTACTATGAGCAGTGCGCATCCCTACCTCATAAATTGTTAATTTTGAGCTTGTGCTTATGACCGTAGATATGCCGACTATGCCGCCTGTCTATACGCTGACGTGACTGGGTAATAAATGCCTTCTACTCCTAGTAACAATATACTATTTATTGCAGGGAAGATGTCGTCCTTGGAACATAAGCATAGCTGCTTTGGTTTGCTTAACAGTTTATAATGTACTACTAACAGTAAAACTCATGTACACTCAAGAATGTCCAAAGCAACAACGTATAACTGTACAAAAAGTCCCGCAAATAGTATATCAAAAATGCAACAAAAATATTCAATACACCCAGGATGATCCCTTCCCAGCTTTAGATCTAGATTTAGGCCGTTGGGATAACCAACATAGATATAAATTGTTCGACAACATTGTGGTAGGAGAAAAGTAAGTTTTTTCATTGTATTAAGATGGAAAATGTGTCAAAATAATTAATATCAGATGTACTTTTGTTGCTCCCACCAAACTTGCTATATACCTTGCTTTTGAACTAAGGAGAGCGATTTGAGTTTAAGTTGGCATTTCTGCAGCCTAGTGATTGGTCGGACTGCCGCCCGTTTCACACAGGTCTGCTATTATATTATTATTATTATTATTATTACAGGTCATTCGGGGTGCAATGCTCAGGGACACTTAGCTTTCGCCATTGTATCCCTTTCCCCCCGATTCGTACTTAAGCTATGCTTAGGCTGCTTCAGAGAGATGTGCACTAAAGCCAACACTCTTGCAGAATGCAAGTATGTTGTCAATGCTAGTCTCTTTGAATAACTCTGAGTCCAGGCTCGCTGCTCCCAACCATCTATGTCTATGTATCATTAGGTTGGGGCACTTGCATAGGAAATGACACGGGGTCTCTTCCTCCTCTCCACACCATCTACACAAGTTGCTATGTCCCTGTGTTTTGTGTGTGTAACATCGCAGCTCGCAGTGTCCGGTGAGTATACCCAGAACAACTCTTGCCTTGCGTTTACCAATTTTGATGATTGATTTGGCCCAACTGGAGATGAAATCTCCCGTCAGTTCTTTACACCATCTGTGACCCAGGGATTCCTTCCAGGTTTCCCATCTCTTTCCAATTATTTCCTTCGTTATGGTATTGCATCCTTCTCGGTACGGTATTCCTACCTCCCTTTCTGGATGCTCTCCCGACTTGGCTCCTTGCTTAGCAAGTTTATCGGCTCTTTCATTACCTCTATAACCCGAGTGTCCCGGTATCCAGGTAATAACGACCTTGTTGAATCTGGCTAGCTCATTCAGTGTGTTTTTTGTCTCCCAAACGAGCTTTGACTTTGTGCATGGGTTTTCCAGAGCCATAATGGAGGCCTGGCTGTCCGTACATATGCAAATGCATCTGCTTTGGACTTCTGCCCTTACCAATTGCCTAGAACACGCCTCTATCGCAGCCATTTCTGCTTGAAAGACGGTGTTTTCCGGTCTTAGGCGACAGGCTACATCATCCCTTCGCCTCGGTGCACTGATTCCGAAACCGGTTCCTTCTCCGGTTTTGGAGCCGTCTGTAAACCAGATTTCCCCGTGTTCGGGGCTCTGTTTTTCCTCCCATTCCTCCCTGCTTGGTATTCGCGTTTTGTATCGCTGCCCAAACTGGAGAATCCTGGTTATTCTATCCTGAGGTGCGTCGAAAACTGATCCCCTCAAAAAATTTTGAATGGTTCTGTGCCCACTTTCACCTCCTTCCCATTCCTTGCTGCATTTCAGTCTGTATGCTGCTCTGGCTGCTGAGGCCTTAACCTCCAGATCCAGACTATTTATTTCCAGCAACATCCTGATGGCAGCCATGGGCGTACTTCTTTTTAGACCAAAAATCCCTCGTAAAACGACCGCCTGTATGTGATCCAGGCTACGCCTTGAGGTCTTTTTTTCCGTCTCCTTCCACCATACCAACGCTGCGTAGGTCAGTTTAGGTATCAGTATCGCTTTGTAGATCCACAAAGCTTGCCGAGGTTCTAGCCCCCATCCTGTCCCTATAGCTGACCTGCACTGCATAAATATGTTAAGGACTTTCCTTCCCTGCAACCGCAGGTGTTGTCCCCAGTTAAGTTTCTTGTCTAGGTATACCCCTAGATATTTCACTCCCGAGGCATACGGTATAACCTTCCCATAAAATGAGATTTCCTTTTTGACCCTGCTTTTGTACTTTCTTGTGAAGAGCACTATCTCTGTTTTGTCAGGGTTGACTCCCAGAGACTTGCTCCCACACCACTGCCTGACCTTTCGCAGGGCCCTTTCCATGAGATCAGGTAGTACCTCCTCATACTTGCCCTTGACAAGTATTACAAAGTCATCCGCGTACGCTACGGCGTGTATTCGTTCCGCCTCCAGTACGCGTAGCTGCTATTATAACTGACAACGACATTTGTCAGTTTTGTATTTATTATTTATATTAATATTATGGTATTTTTCGATATCAAAACTTCTGTTGGCTTCTAGTTTGTGCTTAAATGTAAAAAGAGAATAATTTAAACATGCAGTAGCATTTACTACATACATATTTATCATCAAATTTGATTTGGTTACCACTTTCGTCATTAGACTTGTATTGATCCCTCACTGGACACGACACCTTCGAGCAATACAATACGTATGTAACGAGTTCTAAAAGTCTGAATACGACTCTCTCGGAATAAACACTCTCAATCTAGTAACTTTTAGTGGTGTGAATGAGGTTTCTCGAATTGCTTCTTCTAGATGGAAACAAGCTATAAATATCATGGAATACCGATCCCAGTTTACTGCCACAGTGTCAAGTCCTGGTATAATATGTTACCTAGTTCAACTAGCATCGGCTTATAATTCTTCCTATGTGACCACAACAAGACAGAGGCTACGTAGCAGCAAATTTTGTTTCTATTGGTCTTGAGCAGCATATACTATATCAGAAATTAACCATGTCGCATTTAACTGGGCTCGTATTCCATCTTCATCGTTGTTGATTGAGCTCGGTGTCTCATAATCATGTCTCATCATTTGTTGCAACAATTTGAGCTACAAGAACAATAATGGTTATCCGAATAAACAATTATCGATTCGAAGAATGCCCCAACGGATAGATATTCCAATTTTTTTATTTATTGTTAACAGAAAACTGACTCAAAAATTGATTTCAGCTCTCGTTTCAGATATGTCGCATTAAACAACCTTTTTAAAACTTGCTTAGCTACCCAAGGCTCACTAGATAAACTCCCATCTTTAATAGAAGTTGCAAGCAATTGGAACGGTCCTATATCTTTAGCTACTTTCGCAGCTAGCGAAGAAGAATTGAATGCTTTGCTGTTCTATATTTTATATTTAAAAAAATGTAACGAAAAGATCAGCGACAAAGTTACCTTTCACTTAGCAGTTACAAAAGAGAGGCAGCCAAAAAAGTTCACAATAGATAAGGAAAGATTGAGAGAAGTTAAATGTGATAGTCCAGTAGAAGTTCTACAACACTTAACCAAAAACCTGAAGAAAGGTGATAATCAGTGGAGAGCAAAGTTACCATATCCGCAGAATCACTTGAGGAATTTAGCCAGAAAAAACTGTCAATCTAAATTCGTCTTTTTAACAGACGTGGATATAATTCCTAGCAGGAACATGGCGGAAAGTTTGGACATTTTTTTAGATGAAGCTGAGTGCAGGGAGGGAGAAAAGAAATGTGCTTATGTTGTGCCAACTTATGAAATCGATGAAAGGGTGGCGTTTCCATATAACAAGACTGAATTGATACGGATGGCGAATAAAGGATTGGCTAGACCTTTTCATCACAATGTTTTCATTTATAACCAGTTTGCAACAAATTTCACTAAGTAAGTATAACGTATTTGGTGCTCAACTAATAGGAGAGTTCAGTGTGGCCAACAAAAAGTGACAGTTAATGTCCACAATTCTAATCATAAGATTTTTGCAGGTTTCTTATCATTGCGAACATCTACATTTCTTCATTGACACAATGTATACATCACCAGAGCGTGAATCTTGGAATTGAATATAACGTTTCAGATGTATTCTCAACGCATCGGTGATCAATAGTTCTAGGAACTTTCGGCCAGTCACCATTTCATTAGTGTTATTCTGTAACAGTTATTTCAGTTATATTTGTTTTTTTTTATATTCATTCAATCGTCTATGTCCAATTTCCAGTCCAATTTTGTAGCAGTTCTAGTAAGTTTTATCTCTTCCAATTACTTTTTCCACTTTCCACTATATGGTGCATATAACTAATGACAGATAACAGAAATGCCAAAAGTTCCCAGAACTATTGGTTAGGTTAGATGCGTTGAGCATCCGAAACGTTATTTTAAATTACAACAAGATTTATGCTCCCTCGTACATTGTTTTAATAAAGCAATGTAGATGTTCGCAGTGATACAAAACCTACAAAAAATCTTATGATTTGAATGGTAGACATTAACTATCATTCTTGTCATAAAAACCACTTTTTGTTGGTCATACTGACCTAAGACTGACCTTCTTTATTCATAGAAAATGTATTCAATTAGTTAGCCTAATGATCGTGTCCTCAGGAGCTTTTTAAAGCGAAAACCAAAACATTTCAAAAATTGGTCGCAGTTTGGGAAAATGGAATGGATTGAAATGTACATTTATTACCAAAAAGAATGAAAATAAAATGATAGTATTCAATTGAGAAGAGGATTAATGATTACATTAACGAGTGTGAAAGATCGATTACACTGGTGCTATACTACTATTTAAACGAGAGTGTGATGTACAACGTACAATACTTTAACGTCTTCAACTACGACATTCTACGAGCTAGAATCAATATTTCACATGCTATTGTCCATATTATGTGATTTAATTATATTTTTTGTTCGTTATAGGTGGCAAAGTGTTAAAGATGATAGTAATGATGTACATGTTAGTCATTTTGTTACAAATTTTGAATTTCTCTATGAACCGTTTTATATTGCACCTGATATAGTTCCACCACACGATGAAAGGTTCGTAGGTTATGGATACACAAGAAATAGCCAGGTAAACTATTGTGCAGCATATTTTGACTATTAACTAGCGTTTTTATGAGAATGTAGTGTGCCAATGAGTATAGTCGTCGGACATAAATCGTTTATAGTACAGCTTCAAGTTATAATTTCTCATTATAATAGTGAGCTCGATGAATACCTGTGAATCACAAATTTGTAGGTCCTCTGAAAGGCGTAATTGATTTAAAATGATTACAAAAACAAAATAATCCAATATAAGGTGCTTTCTGTAACCCAATTATGACTTGAAGAGTGCTTTTTGATTTGAAGGCTCCTTAAAAAATGATTATTCAACAGTCCCTTAGTCCCAACATTTTTCCCAGCCTTACCTTGCCTTGACGTTATCAATGCGATCTCTGAGCTTGTAGGTAACTACTTTTTCCAATTGTTATGTCCATGTGAATCTTGAGTCAATAATCCAAGGATATATTTAACATCCATCACCATTGGCATCTCCTTACCTTGAAGAAATAATAGTACCAATTCCACTAGGTCCTTTCATGGAGGCACAATAGCATTGTGTTTGGCTTGTAACATGGTGACCAGATCACCTCCATATCCTGAATAAGTATGGTGCTCTTCTTTGAATCTTATCCAAGGCTCAACATTGGAGAAGATAGGACATCATCTGGAAACCCAGTGTGATAATGTTTCCACCCAACAAGGTTGGAATAATTCGGCTCTCTAGCATGCAATCTGTCCATCTGCAGCTTGTTTTGTCAATTTGATTTTGACTACTTGCCCCATGATTATTTTGTGAGAATTGTTATCAAAGGCACCCTCCTTAAAACTGCTTATAATACTTCTCTTATTTTCAAGAACATAATCTGGAGTGTCACCTCTATGGATACTCCAGGTCTGTATACATATTGATTCAGGTTGATCGGTCTTTCTACCAACCAGCCTTCTCCTAATCTACATGCCCACCAGTTTTTCCCATGACTTTATTATAAACACCACATCAAACTTATGGGTCTTAGAAACTTGTCACCAATTTTCTTATACTTGGGAGAAACGACTACCTTCACTCACTCTCCCAAAGCTGTGCTCTAAGAATCACAGTCTACTTAGTTAATATGATTCGGAATATTCCATACCATATGTTGCTCTGAATATGGTGGTCCATTTCATCAGCTGCTCTTCATCCTGGTAAATGCCCTATCAGAGCTTCCGCTTAGTTTTGTGTGCATCTTCCATCTATTATCCATAAGAAATGAGAGTTATATGAGGACTTTTTAAGAATGTCCTTCGGAGTCTGGCTCATACGGGGTCTATCTCTTTACAATGTTTCTCACATGAGTTTCCTTCTGCTGATTTTCAGATCCTTGCTGTATCACGTCAGAGTTGATCTATGAATAATAGATTTCTCTGGTTTTCTGGATATCAATTATTACAATATGGCAATTACTTCTACCAGTGAATGGTGTTAAGGAAGTTAAAATGCGAACGTATACAAACAAGTAGTTATAAGAAATCAAAATAATCATAAGACAATCTAAATGTTCAAATGATCGCTGATAATTGTCAATGCATGCGAGTTTTATGAAGTTTTTTTTATTTTGTCAATTAACTACACCCTCCAGCGAAGGACTTACAATTATGTGGATAATTTCAAGGTTTTTTTATTATTTTGTTTTGAATGGTTTCTAAGAACTTCGAAAGTTATTCCTACCGGAACACCCGGTACATTGTACAGGGTGTCTCAAATTGGTGTGTTTTGCAGGGTATCTCGTAAACTAGAAAAGATAGAAGAAGAGCAGTTAAATGTTATGACTTCTTTTTTGTTGAAGTAACGATAGCCTTATGAAATATTTCGTAACTCCCCGCAGTTGGAAGATACAGGGCGATTTTTGAAAACTGTCGAAAACTACCAGATACTACAACTTCTTAATTAAGAAAAATATCCAAAAAACGCTTAACAAACTTTTGATAGTGGCGCATGTGGCGCACAGAATTTGTTGTTAGGGGGACTCACTAAGGAAATATAACGCAAACTTATGTTGTTTCAAATAGGACACTCTGTATATTTTGACGTTTTTCGTTTTCTTTTTTAATTCTCATTCACCTGATATGACATATTATATATCTATTTTCAATGGTTGGAGCTACAGTACAAATAGACCGTTTATGGATGCTCTCGGGTGGAACACTCTTAAAAAATTGAACTCAACGAAATTTAACATTTCACTATAAGGATACTGATTGATGTGTGATAATTTTATTTATCAAAATTATGATTATTGGGAAATAAAACCAGATTAAAAAAATGAAAACAATAAACTTATGAAACAACAAGAAACCTTGTAGACAACTAATCTACCTATAACTAATTATATTAGAATTTAAAAATTTCATTGAATGTTCAGAATTCTCTCCGTTTTTATCGATTAAGAGGTTTTTCGTTTAAATAATATCCAACGAATAATCAGCTATATTCACCTACTTTGTTTTTAGTTCACTGATTTTATTTTTGGTAATGCTGAATTGGTTGGAGATTATTTAAACTAAGAACTTTTTAATCGATGGAAACGGAGAGAATTTTGAAAATTTAATGTAATCTTTACATTTTATTTTAATAAAATTAGTTATGGGTAGATTAGTGTATACAATGTTTATTGTTGTTTCATAAGTTTATTGTTTTCAGTTTTTAATCTGGTTTTATTTTCTAATAATTATAATTTTGATAAATGAAATTGTCACACATCAGTATCCTTATAATGAAATGTTAAATTTTGTTACGGAGTGTTCAATTTTTAAGGGTGTTTCACCTGATTACATCCATAAATCGTTTATTTGCACTGTAGCTCCAACCATTGGAAATAGATATATAATATGTCATATCAGGTGGATTAGAATTGAAAAAAAAAACGAAAAACGTCAAAATATACAGGGTGTCCCATTTAAAACAACATAAGTTTGCATTATATTGCCTTAGTGAGCCTCCTGACAAAAAAAATTCTGTTGGCCACTGAACTCTTTAATATTATATCTATCGAAAGTTTCTATAACGCTTTTTTATATTTTCCTTAATTAAGAAGTTAAAGTACCCTGTAGTTTTCGACAGTTTCCAATAATCGTCCTGTATCTTCCAACTGCAGGGAGTTGCAAAATATTCAATTATGCTATCGTTACTTCAACAAAAAAAGAAGTCATAACATCTTAACTGCTTTTCTTCTACCTCTCCTAGTTTACGAGATAACTTGCAAAGCACACCTATTTGGAATACCCTATACAGTAATTATTTACATTTACCAACTTAATCGTTACTGACTCACCTAGGAAAAACTAACCATGCTTCTTTTATTAAATATTTGCAGGTCTATGAGATGTATGTCGCTGGCTATGAATTCCTAGTTTTATCTCCAATTTTCACTTGTCACTGGGGGCTACAGGTAAAACATACAAGACCTACGTGGCGAGAACATCAAAACAATTTAAATAGAAAACATTTTGATGGATTCAAAAAAGAAGTTTTCGCTAAATATAATAGAGACCCTCTGAATTTTATGAACTCAAGAAGAAATTGAAGATATTGGTATTTGTTAATAAGGGACCAAAATCAGTGCTCAAAAAGCTAAAAAAGATGAACGAAGATCGTAAGATACTAGTACAACATAAAAAATTGTTTTGTAAGAGAATAAATAAGAAATTATTCACTTGTGAAGCAAATATGTACTATTAGCCTTCAAATTAAGGCTTAGAACATCAACATTAAACATTCAAATATCACTGTTTATTTTTTAACCTTCTAAGTCAAATTTCGGAATTTCACTTTCACTAATCACAGGATACACAAATTCTAGATTTATACATTGATTTTATACAATCCTACAAAATTATATTGCAAATGAAACAGATATCGTTTTCATATCTTTGTGAAACACAATTATTGGTCATTACATTTTCGGAAAATAAGACAACATATTTTGGTTCATTATACCATACCGATTGAATACGATGACGAGCAATTGAAAGGGATATTACTAGCGACCTCTAGGAGTGGAGGTCGGAATTATCACCTACGTAGAACGACAGTATGAAGTTTTCATACTCGTTCTTTGCCAACATTATTTACAGTTAAACATAAAAATGGTAGATGTCGCCACAGAGATAACTTCAAAAATACAATTTTCACATTTAGAAGTAATAGAAGAGTCATTTTTTTCTATTTATTTAATAAACCTTCAATATTTTTAAAGGTGATTGAATTGAAAAATAATTAACCAAATTTTTTTGAATATTTTTGAAGCTTTAAATTCCAGATACTGATTTGATGTATCTTCTCAGAACAGCTATGTATGTATAAACACCAGGACTTAGTGGTCGACCACATCCGACACCCCAGGAAATAATACCCACTTGAACTCCGTTTACGATAAATGGACCACCAGAATCACCTTGACATGCATCTTTTTCTCCCTCTAAGAAACCGGCACAAAACATTCGCCTAGTTACCAAAGATCCCAAAACTCCTCTACACTCTGCTTGGTCTAGCACAGGAACCTCGGTAACGATCAGCTGGTCGGAAACGGAACTATTTTCAGCGGTAGCTCCCCATCCAGTGATAGTTCCCATTTCTCCTTTCTTGATAATATCGTTTTGGTTCGGGAGAGGCACTATTTCAGCATAATCTGGATCTACTTCTTCTTGAAGTTCAAGAACTGCTAAGTCGTAGTCTAAAGAGCTGGGTTTGAATAAAGGATGTACATATTTTTTCAAAACTTTAACTTCTACTCCTCCAGTTTGCTTAGCTGTTGCCCCTGCTCTAATCGAAAGGAAGTTATTGAATGTATTGGATACGCAATGGGCGGCTGTTAGGGCCCATTTTCGTCCTATGAGGGAAGCTCCACAACTATGAAAACCTAAATATTGCAATGATAATTGGTATGGATACTGAGATGTGTCCGTTAGGGTACCACCTAAGATTTTTCCCCCATGTTGATTTTCAGTGGAAACTTGGTCGGCTGAAATGGAAAAATTATTTCAATAATTATTTCATATAAACAACAACCTCGTAACCACTGCTCTTCGTAACGGTATAATTTGTAACGACATACCCTGTATACTTTCCTACACTAAGAATATTGAACTTAAAAACGGAGAAGCTCCTGGATATGACAAAATCAGAAATGATAAAAAACGTTGGATTGAAAGGAAAAAATATAATGTTACAAATTTTTGATAAAATACCAGAAGAAAAAACACTCTCAGGATACTGGCAAAAAGCACTAACTGTACCAATTTTTAAGGTTACGAACTGTCGCTTAAAATGTGATAGGTCATGGATTTATAATTAACACTGTGAAGAAGAAAGCTCACCTGAAATTACAGCAGCACTAAGAAAAATGATAAATACGTTGAACATTTTGGAAAAAATTTATAATTACAACTAAATCGACCCATATATATATACTTATATAAAAAATAGTAATCGTTTTTTCAATTATCAATAATGCGTTAGTTGAAAAAGCAATTATATTTGATCTTAATTGTTTCCAAAAAATGGGTTAAAGATATGTAATTTGAAGGTATTCAACTAATATCATCCATATAAAATTTCCAATCAAAATTAAGTTAAATTTTAAAGATATTTTTCATTTTTTTATTTTTATTTTCAGTCGCATCAACCTCTAGGGTTATTAGCGAAAATATAATTATTCTATTTTACAATTTGAATATAATATTTATGTCTTTGAGATAGGTTATTAAATTTTGTACATCACAATTTACACCGAGTACTACATCTAATTTATTGCTAATATTATTTTTTATCCTTGCTTCATTGAAAATTGGGCATTCTACTATACTATACTATACTGGGAAGTGTTTTACAGTTAATTGGCAATTACATAGTTCACACTGTAGAGTAGAGGTTCAGTTTTTATAATAATATAACTACGAGTGATGTTGGTATGGCCTAAAATCGAAGTCTTGATAATATTACTTGCGATGCTCTTAGTCCAAGAGCCAGAGCCAAAAAAACTGTTTCAATTTCTAAAGGCT
>CAJUYI010002805.1:16939-27938 GCA_910591695.1 Galerucella pusilla | reverse complement strand
TGCGATATATGTCACTTTCCTATGTGGTCGTAGGAAAAATATTTAACAATCTGTAAATGAAACTGCGCATGGGGTTGAAGAATAGCGAATTCTCTAATTCTTGATATACATCACACGCTCTACATGAATTCGTAAGCTTGCTATCCCTTTCGCTTCTCTTACTTCAGACTTCGTGCTTTTCTTTCCTGATATCACTGACGGTGGTCTTATTTACTTGGACCCTGTTGATGTTATCTGCTCTTCGACACTCTGAAAAAGATTTTCTTGAACAAAAGAAAATTTGTTAAGGATAAACAAATCTGAATAGAGTCAACCAAACAGAGTAAAATTTCGGTTTGTTTAAAATTTCAAACAAGAGTTTGATATCATTCAAACCAATTGTAGTCTTATATGTTAACCCAAACACCTTATTACCTATCGAAAAAAATTAAAAAGAGATCAGAAGTACACAATGTAAATGTGAGATTTAAAAATAAAATTAGTATGCCGAAACATAAAACCACGTTATTTCGATCTAGCTTCTCATATAACATTGCTAATCTGTACAACATGATCCCCGAAGTCTACAAAACGGTACCCATTTCTCAATTTAAACTTAATCTCAAGAAGTCTCTACTTAATAATAGCATAACATTGAAATTATAAGCTAATCAGATAAAACTAGCCTTATTCATTTTAATATTTACAAAATTAGGTTACTTAACTTTTGTTATTTGAGCATGTAAGAAATTATTGTAGGTAAAGAATATTGAATATTTAGTTTTGCGGTTGCGTGGAAGAGCACCACTTAGCTGGTGCTTCTCGTATGAGAACATCATCTAAGAGCGAACGTCGCCTTTGCATGTATTGTATTTTTATAACACAGCAATAAAGTCATTTATTATTATTATTACTATTATATAAACATTCAAGTGATTAAATTCAAGGAAATTATATCTTCAGTCCAAACTTCAAGTTGTTTACTTCAAACAATTAATATTTTAATATAAACAATCAATTTTTTTAAAACGTTATGGTCATCTCTTGTTTTGAAACTTGAGTTGTTCATTTTATACAACTACAAGTTTAAATGGAACAATAGATTTTTTAAAACTTCAAAATAATTTCTTTTGTGCAAACTCGAGTTGTTTACTTTAAAGTATCACTATTTTAAATACAACAATTGATTTCTTTGAAAATCCACTCCCCGGTTTTTTCAAAATTGTGATTTGTTTCAGTCAAAAAATACATTTGTTTAAAATTCCTGAATAATTTCTTGCATCAAATTCGAGTTGTTAGAATGAAAAAGTTGAACCAAAAAGATATTTTCCAACAAGGATGCATATTTAGGAGGAATTCAAGCCAATGTAAAATATACTGCCCCAATTTTGTAAACAGTAGCTTTAGAGCCCAATGGATTATTAGGTTCAAAATCGTCGAAAAAAGTATAAAGTGGCAAAACAATTTTATTTTGAAATTCACTTTTGTTACTGTTTTTCTAAAAATTTAAATCTTCGATGTTCAGTTCCAAAAGATTTGACTACAGAACTGATATCAGTAAAAAAATCTTGAAGAGTATTTTGTTTATCGATAGAGGCATTTTTTTGTTTTATTATAAATGTTGTATTTATGAAAATTGTAAGTATTTCTCCCAGCTCATCAAACGCTGTTTGAACAACATTTCTTGGAAGACAAGAATTACTGTAAAATTTAGACAAAAACATTTTTATAATCAGTATTACATGTTGACATAAACTATTAGTATTTACAAATGATGAATTACAAATAAAAGACATTTCTATTAAAAATCAGTAGTTTAAATAAGATATTTTACTCATTTGAGAATACTATTTTCTTTAGCTTAAGGTTTTTCACGTCATTTAACTTAAATTGGGTATTTGACTCAGCTTGTCGTTTCTCACAGAAAACAAAATGAACAAAAAATATTTTCCTAGCACAGAAATGAAAAATTAAAAATAGTTTTCCCTGAAAACTTTCAAGCTACTATAATTTCTTATGGATCATTCTCTATCCATACAAAATAATGAAAATATAAACTTTTATGTGTTCTAATAAATCACTTATATATGGGATCTTAGGATCGCTGCTGTTCCTAATTTTAAAAATATACCATTGAAATAGATACCACATGTGCTGACATTCTAATGCATATTTGAAATCAAGTATGATACAGGCTTGAAAACAAAACTGTATAGCCTCCAGCACACGAGATGTCTCATAATTGAAGTTATTTAAAATGACATAAGAAGCAGTAATATTATTAAGACAAGGACCTACTAGCATTATATAATGTTGAACCGTTAAGCCTTTTGAATATAATATATCCAGTCGTTCTTTTTTTAATTTTTCTATGTCACCAGGGGCCTTGGCTTGCAAAAATAGAGCATCTCTACATTCGGATATTGATGGCTTCCATTCCATTTCTACCACTTATCTGAGTGCGCCCTTTGGGTGGTATTAATGCCGCTAACAAATACAACCGTATAGCCACTTTTGAGCAAAAATATACAGTGCTTTTCAGATAGTATCCACCTTTAATAACTTTTGTAATACTGGTATTTAGAAAAAATCCAAAAACACGTCAATTTATGTTGGAAGGGGGCAAGCATTATGGCTTATTTAAACTTACTGGAAAAGCCACCCCCTCACCCCTAGCAGCATACCCTTTATTTTTTTAAATTACTTTTCATATTTTTTATGTA
The DNA here is from genome assembly GCA_910591695.1 of Galerucella pusilla. Taxonomy (NCBI): domain Eukaryota; kingdom Metazoa; phylum Arthropoda; class Insecta; order Coleoptera; family Chrysomelidae; genus Galerucella; species Galerucella pusilla. The sequence goes on along the minus strand of CAJUYI010002805.1, from coordinate 25,236 downwards.
AAATTTGGATACTCCTCTTTGAGCTGATTTCAAAAATGTATAATACTTGAAGGTTAAAGTGGTTAGTTTATGAGATAAACAATTTTTCTTTTAAGAGCACAAATTTTACTTATTATTTACTTTCACCTTATTTGCCTGTACTAAAATGGGTTGTACAACAGTACCATTCACTTCCATACAATGGTATAATCTATTTTGAAATGCCTCTCTGACATTGCTTAATACGGCTGGATTTAATTAGCGACATTCATTTTCTAGCTTCTCTCGTAAATCATCCAGAGATTCTGGTTGGGTAGCATAAACTTTTGTTTTTAAATACCCTCATAAAAAGAAGTCTAGGGGTGTTAAATCCGGTGACCTAGGTGGCCACTCCATCATCTGCCCCCTTCTACCTATCCAACGAGCGGGGAATGTTTCGTTTAAAAATTGTCGGACAGGCATAGCATAGTGTGGGGGAGCTCCGTCTTGTTGGAATACCAGTAAATCTTCGGAAAGGTTATCATCATTTTCTATTATTGTTGTAATACGTGGGTCAACCCCTTCCCTGAGTAACTCAAGATATGATTCACCATTTAAATTTCCGTTGATGAAGAAAGGTCCGACAATGTGGTCACCTAGGATACCACACCAAACGTTTAACTTTTGGGGATGTTGTGTATGGAATTCACGCATAATAATATGTGGATCACTTTCAGCCCAATATCTACAATTATGCCTACTTACTAAGCCATTTAATGAAAATGAGCATTCATCAGAAAAGCAAATATTGTTTAACAATTGTGGATTGTTATTGATAATTTGCGTCATTGATTCGCAAAACTCTAGACGACGATCAAAATCATCTTCATTCAACTCGTGCACCAACTTAACTTTGTATGGGTGGTACTTGAATTTATGTAGAACTCGGAAAACTGTAGAAGATGAAACACCGATCGCTCTACTTATTGTTGACAACGATTGGGGTTGTTGAGCCTCTAAGCTGACTTGCCCTAAAATTGCCACTTGGATTGCTTCGTTATTTACGAGTCCCTCTCGCTTATGCACTTTATTGCAAACAGACCCTGTTGTGGTAAATTTCTCCATCAGTTGAATTACATACTTATGAGTTGCATGTCTTCCGTCATGTAATTCGTTAAATATTCTAGCAGCAGCTCTTGCACAATTATTATTTTGGTAGTATAAACCTACAATTTCAATTCTTTCTTGCAAAGAGTAAACCATTTCAGAGAAACAAAATAAATAATGTATCAAATTACACTATCAATAGTGACTACAAATTCTAGTTGACAATGTCAAACTTTAACAAAAAGTAGAGTTTTTTGTTGTTTGGATTTTTTAAGTAGAATAAATAGCACAGTTAAAAAGATTAAAGAGTTTGAACTGTTGTACAACCCATTTTAGTACAGGCAAATAAGGTGAAAGTGAAAAATAAGTGAAATTTGTGCTCTTAAAAGAAAAATTGTTTATCTCATAAACTAACCACTTTAACCTACAAGTATTATACGTTTTTGAAATCAGCTCAAAGAGGAGTATCCAAATTTTACATAAAAAATATGAAAAGTAATTTAAAAAAATAAAGGGGAAGCTGCTAGGGGTGAGGGGGTGGCTTTTCCAGTAAAGTTAAATAAGCCATAATGCTTGCCCCTTCCAACATAAATTGACGTGTTTTTGGATTTTTTCTAAATACCAGTATTACAAATGTTATTAAAGGTGGATACTTTTATCTGAAAAGCACTGTATAATAAACTTGTATAATTTACAGTTGAAATTGTGCATATGAAACTTACCAGAACTTGTATCCGAATCCTCTAACTTTTCTCTAAAGAGTTCATCTGATGCCCCATAGTTCGTTAACGAAGGGCGTGAAGAAAAAATTTTATATGAAATACCATCATTATTTTTAGTCTTTCTATCACCTCCCAAGTTTTTGGTATGATCTCCTGGGACACCCTGTATTAATAAACTGTGATCTATGGGAAACCTATAATGAGCAGCAAAATATCTGTTGTAACAGTGTAAGTTGACTTTTTATTTCCTTCAATTTTTTATGAATAGCTGAAAGTACCCTACTGAGGGAATAATTTCAGCAATATGTGGAGGGGTACATTCGGCTTCGTTGAAATACATATTAAGCGAATAGAGGAGCCAAGTTAGATATATGAGTATATTCAGGTAGAGGTACCAATAAACACATATCTTACAATAATATTGGAAAAGCTGACATTAAATTTGATTACACTCGTGGTTCTTGCAGTTCTATGACAGGAAGAGGAGGGCAAAACAGCTACAATGTCATTTTTCTGCACTATTGATATGTCCCGACAGTTGGAAATAGGAAGCTGTTCGTGTGGCATTCACGGCGCTTGAACTTGATTCCAAACTCCTCATCTTGGGAAAAAAGTATTTGACCAACATAAAAAATGTCTTAAAAACCAAAAATTTCACAAGAATGAAATTTCCCACGTCAATAATAGTCTCACTGTCAGCTATGAATTTCAAGTTTTCGAAATCTTCTTCGTCCTCGTCTTGCAAAAGAACAGTGCTTGACTCGCTTGGTGTGGACATTTTTCGTTTCTTACCCAATGCGATAAAGTCTTTTTCGAAAGAAGGTAGATCTTTCATTCTTAAGTCTTCTTTGACTGAAGTTTTTTTCTGCTCTGAACTTAGTTTCCTCTTTCGTTCTGCTTCTAAGCTTTGCCTCTTTTTTTCGTAATATTTCCTCATAAAATATTCACAATTTTATGGAAAGAGAATAATGAGCCTAAAAACCCAATCACAATGATAAAATGAATATTTATAATAAAGGCTCTGAGTTTCAGAACATTCCAAATATAGTTCAGTTTCAGCTGGATATATTGTAATATTATTTAGTGAATCAGCTGCAACATTGATGTCGGCTAGGTAATTTAAGGTGGATTGTTTCATACAACAATGTATTGGACAATCAACAAGTATGTGCTCAATCGTTTCTAACTCCTTTTGGTTACAAATAGTGCAGATTTAATTAGGGTTTATCTGTTTGCCATCTCGATATCATGATTGACATGCACTCCCATCGAATTCTGCATGATTAGTTTATAGGCCAAAACTGAGGGTTTGTTCAGCTTAAGAATAACAGCTTCATGTTTTACTGATGATTTTTCCATTGATACAAGATACTTTCGATTTAAATTTCATAAGATTGGAAATTGATCGGGAAGAGTCAGTGTTGAGTTTATATAAATACCAATAATAACAGACAAATGCGAACTGTTAACCCATACTATGTCAATTGTACTATTCCGCATAGGGCCCGTAAAAGTAAATTTTGCAGGGAGATCAGAAATATTTCTTCCATTAAACGGACACAAACCGTTGAAATTCAAGAAATTTATTATTATTTTTTTTTTTTTCAATTCAATTTATTCAATTTGGTTTTGTTAGGTACATTACATTTTATTTTATAAAAATGTGAAATTTTGAGTATCCCATGGAAGAAAACTACACTAGGCTAGGAAGCCTGTACTGTAGCTTAAAAACACGGCACACTCATTACATATTTTGGTGAGTACTATATAATATTTTATTTTAGGCAATTACAAATACAAATTGCAGTAATTAAAATGTCCAGTTGATAATGGAGCAGAAAGAGTGTTCGAAGATTCCAATATTATATGTAATACATATGTATTTTAAGATAAATTATAATATGTTTGTATAGTAAGATGATGAAAAACGCTTTATAATGAATTAAATTTTCCTGGATTGGAAAGTATAAAATGTTTCACTTCCTTCTTAAAGGTATGATATTTTCTCATTTCTTTCAGATGTTTTGGCAGAATGTTATAAATTTTTGGACCTTGGAGAGTGAAAGAATGCTGAGTTGTGGTTTTGTGGAAAAACTAATTCTAACATCTAAGTTCGTGGAAGAGCGAGTCTGACTTTGTACTGAGCTTACATCTAATTTTTCTTCATGAAACATTCTTTTTAAGCAATTAAAAATATATATTGAATGGATGTTGAATATTTTAGTTTCTTTATACAAGAGATCAGTCGAGTATAGTCTATTTCTTCGATAAATAATTTCAATTAATAAATTTTGTGCCACTTGCAATGTATTTAGTATTGTTTTAAAGGCTGCTCCCCATGCTGGTATGCAATATGAAATACAGATTCTGCAAGAGAGGTATACAATATCAATAAATTTTTTTTAGATAATATATCACGCAGTTCGTGAAATTTATAAATCAAAGTACGTAAACGCTTAGCAACATAGCTAATATGCTCAGTCCACTTTAAGTGTTGATCAAGTAAGATGCCGAGATATTTTATTGACTTTGTTTTTTCCATCAGATGACAGTTACAAACTTGGCTATTACAATTTGCTTTATGTAATTTAATGATGAAATCATTTGGTTGATCGTGTTTGGTTGTAGAAAAAGTTATAAATTAAGTTTTGCTGATATTCAAGGACAACCTATTATTATTTAACCACATATACACTTTCTTTAATTCAGTCTCAGCAATACATTTAGTTTCTTTCCACGTAGGACCCGTAAAAATAATCGCAGTGTCGTCTGCGTAACATGTTAAATGACCTTTGAAATTATTTATCTTAGTTATGCTATTAATATAAATGAGAAAGAGTATTGGGCCCAAAACTGTGCCTATTTCTTCCATTAAACGGACACAAACCGTTGAAATTCAAGAAATCGAAAAGGCATCGGTCACCTTCAATAATTATAAGCGTATCATAAAATTTTTCTAGGATAGATAAAACCTTCTGAAATAGTGCGAGTAAATTTAATACTTATGTAAAGTTCAGACTAGGATCGAAGTGAACATAACTGACCACAAATTCATACTTATCGCTTGATATGAAATCTACCCATCTAACAAATACGATTCCAGTGGTTCGGTCAAGTATGGAGTAATGTTTCCCACGTACTGATGATTTTTGGAGAGTCGTTTTTGCGGGAAGAGGTATGCTCTTTGGCAGGCGATTTTCTCGCATTGTTCCTGTGCACCAGTATCCTCCATCTCTTATTTCCTTCAGTGCATATGTACTTGTAAATAAATTATCGACGTATATTTCATATGGCAGCTTAGATTTACTCTCTGGCATTTCCCTCATTATTTTCAGAGGAGCTTCGCACTTCCCATACAGGAGTTCATCTGTTGCATTTGTCTTCGGATTTGTTCCCTGATATAGATCAAAATCAATCAATCTTTGGTATTCAAGCACCACATCTTAAACCCAAATCGGATGGGTTTTCCCCTTATGAACTGTTTACACGAGTGTTTCCCATAATATTTGACCATTGACTCATCAAAATTGATGTCTTGTTCTGATATGAAATATTCCAAGAAGGCTGCTTTCAATTTGTCCATTGGCGGACGAAGTTTCCATCCGTTATCATGTGCATCTGGCTGGGTATTATCAGCACAGTGTAAGTATCTCATTATATCAAAAATGCGATTGCCCCTTATACAATTTTTAACTAATGGATTTCCCATATCGGACTGAGAATGGTCGTTGTAATTTTGAACGAGCCTTGAGGTAATCACCTGAAAAATAAAAATTTCAAAAGTTTTCAATAATTCATATTTCAATGGAATACTAACCAGTAGTAAATTTAACCAGAATAGGACATTTCATACATTTATTTTCTTGTAATGTCCAGTGGTTTTGAACAGCTCTATCTTTTAGCATATCAGTTCGAAAATGGGAAGGCCAATAACAAAACAAACAACCATCATCCTCGAATATCCAGAAACTAAATATTATGGCCATAAATACTGCCCCTGTTTCATCTCGTTCATTTGGGAATTCTACTACAAGATATTTGCTGAAAATATAACACTATAAAATAGGAGTTAGCAGTTATACTCCCTTCTTCACTGTAAACTTTCAATTTATTATTCACTTAGGAAGTCATTCTAGCAAATATTTGAATAGCTGAGAAGACAATATTTAATACTATTATGAAGCTTTAACTACTTGAAAAATAATTTTCAAAGAAAATAAACCTTTAACTAAGAGAAACAACTACATCTCTGGCTATATGCCACGAGAGACATTGAATTACACTTCTTAGTCAATTATGAATTTTTTTCATCTCTATCCATTTTCAAATTCGATTTCCAGAATACTTGGAATTATGAGTATTTTTGTTTATTAAAAAAAAACAATTCTCAGTGTATTTTAGTTATGTTGATAATTTTTCAAATATAAATAACAGAAAAATCACAGCTCGTGAACAATAGGAAATACAATATATCCATTTAGATGTTTCAGTAAAACGCCCTTAGATTCAATATCCCTGATATCATGTACAATATTCTCATTAGCAGATTCAGGGATTTCAAATGAAACTTCAAGAAGAGAAATAATAGCACTTGATGTTGGATATTCCAAAAATGGTTTGATTTTTTTCAGGTAATGACCTTCAATATAAATATTGTCATTTGAACTAAAAAATCCAGTAATGTAGAAAATACTTCCATTCGTCAGAAAAGCACAATTATTACCCCTCTTCGCAGTGAACACAATATTTTTGAACATGACTTTTTTTAAATATTCAACATTATCATGCCTTCCATTTGTTTTCATTGTTTTTCCTATAGTAAATGTATTATTCATATTTTCTAAACCTCGTGACATATTTCTACCTTCTTTGATCCTATTAACATCCTGTTGTAAGGAATTATTAAATTTCCGAAGTGAGCGTTTCAGAAATAACAAATAATTTTCAAATGCAAAACAGTTGACATCATTAAGGGTTCCATATTCACGGGCTTCATCAGCGAGATGAATGACACCATGAACATTGTAAACACAGAAGTCTTTACCATAAATATCCATGGAATTTTCCACAAAATTATATAATAATTCTGGTTAATCCAAACTTCAATCATATTACAAAATACATGTTTTGGAAGAATATAAACTAAAAGAGGAGATATGTATAAAAGGAACTGTCTAAACTCTGTAGCCTTCCAGTGCTCCAGATCTTTCAAAGCTCTTGGTTTTCGATTGAACTTTACTGGCCAGTAGCTCTTGAGATCAACAAATCTTTCCTCCAATAGACAGTATTTTTCAATTTCGAATCTATAAAGCCTACTTCCACTTCTCTATAGAAACAATAATTTTCTCATAATTCCCAAACAAACGCTGTGCATGTCATTTGGAAACTTAGAAACCATTCCAATACCTAATTCTAAGAGAGGGGATGGACCTTTCATATATTCTCCATATTCACCAGTTGAAAACTGTTCATCTGTTATGAAAGAGGCATTCAAATCAGTGAAACATATTTGTCAGGGATATTTCCTGAGCTGCAGTTATTTGCTGTACACTTTTTGCAATCAAAACAACATTTTCACAATAAATTTAATTAACATTCTTAAACATTTCAATACCACGCTAATTGTTCAACAGCTGAAGTTCGAAGAAGGAGACAACAGAAAACTTCTAAAAACGTCCGAAGGATTTGCGCTGTTGTCACGTTGATATAAAATTAGTAGATACAATTATTTATATTTAAAGTAATTTTACAATTCTTAACATGCCCCCTTTCAACACAAAACTGATGATATAACAATAAAATAAGGGCACATTGTAACGAGTTATTTTTTTTGCACCGATTTGAGGTCTTTCTTTCAAGTTTTTCATTTTTTTTAGTTTACTACTTAGTTTTAAATAACTCGTTACTAACTTTCCGATTCCCTTTTGTTACCGAATTATCATTTTTCATTTTTATTACCGTTATATTATAGTTATAGTATTTTTTTTATTAGTCCGGAGGTAAGTAAATTTATATTGAATCATAAAATTTAGTCATTTTCGAAGTTGAAATTTTTCAATCAAAAAGGACATTTGGTATATATACCATTTAATTTAATTAATTCCGAAAGACGTCTGGTATATAACTAACTTTTTTGTAGATTCTTAATAAATTTTTACTAATGAGAATATTATAAAAAGGACAGAAGAGTTGTATTCTAGGTTCTCTCCTTCAGTTCTCTCCTTCGGTTCTCGCTTTCGATTCTCAGCCTGCAGCACTCAGCTAACTACTGCGTTACCGATACCGATTGTAGCTCCGTAGTGGAAATTTCCGATCCGGTTCCCGGAATTTATAATTTATAATACGTTAAGTATTCTGTGAAAAGAGTGTAGTCGATTGAAGCCGATTTAAGAAGGTAAAATATTTCTATATTCACCGTATATTCAACAATTTCCGTACCTCCGTGTTTTCCTTTCAAATCCAGAGGGATATTCGAACTTGTCTTGTGGCCTAGTTACGCTTGTTCGTTTA
>CAJUYI010002805.1:0-13129 GCA_910591695.1 Galerucella pusilla | reverse complement strand
AGAGATGTCTGGAAGTTGAAGTAGAGATGTCTGGAAGTTGAAGTAGAATCTAACGGTAACCTGGCAGTATCCTAGCAGTAAACGGAAACCTGGCAGTAAACAGTAACCTGGCAGTGGTAAACTTGCAGGGATATCCTGGCAGTAAATGGTAACCTGGCAGTAACGGTAACCTGACAGGGGTATCCTGGCAGTGGTAAAATTGCAGGGGTAACCTGGCAGCTGTGCTTACCACAGCAATTCAAGGTAAAACAATTAAAAAATTAAAAGAGACGATATGAAGATACGTCCTTGCTGCTCAAGGGTCGGTAACGAAAAAAAAGGAAAATCGAGAATGAGAATCGAGCGTTGACATCATATGTCAATTGTCGTAACGATCAACGATCAGAGAAATTTAGATCACAGAACTAAATTGGAAGTGGTTACTATGACGGCAAGCGGTAAAATTGAAATTATTTCGTTTAAATCGAAACAGGTCGATAGACATGTTACACTATCAACTTGACTACTTAGAACTACTGCCCTTTTAACAGAATCTCTTCCAAGCAACATATCATCCACGAAAAAGTTATGCAAAATAATAATAGAAGCCTCAGGATATTTTTCTTCAAATTCCAGTCCAAGTTGCTTGAGACATCTAATGGCCAAAAATGGAGCTGATGTTCCATAAGTGACTGTGTTTAGTTTAAAAACCTTTAATTCATCATTTGGGCTATCCCTCCAATATATTTTCTGTAAATTCCTCTGACCTTCTTGCACTATAATCATCCGGTACATTTTTGCCACATCTGCACACACTACCACCTTATGGACTCTAAACTGCAATAAAATTGAAAGTATGTCATTCATTCACACCCAACAGAACATCAATTACACCAGGAACTGCATAACCACGATCAGCCAACATAAGATGTCCAGGTATATTCAAATGTGACACCTCTATTCTCTTACTAGGTATACATCCACTTATCTTAGGTACAACCAAACATGAAACTGTCTTACCATATGTAAAATGATTTGAATGAAAAGTAATTGGACATCTGTGTTTGATACATGATGTTACCTGATTAATACCAACTATAGACATGTTAATTTCTTCTTTTACCAAACCCAATGTGTTGCAAATCTCCTCTGTAACAAAATTTGATTGTGAACCAGAGTCCAATAAAACTTGACAATGTTTTAGCTTACCATTTGAATCCACCACTTGCACCAGTGCGGTTGACAACAAAGAATCCGTTTCAGTTATATTAGATGAGGTCATGTTGAAAATTATGTTTCCGCTATTACCTTCAGAATCAGTCCTGTTAGTATTTTGGGATGAAATACCATTATCCGAGCCATTTTCTTTCTTGACAGTTGGTTGCGATAAAACTTCTGGATCAGGACTCCATTTGTCATAATGTAAAAGTGTATGATGACGCAATGAGCCATTTCCTACAACCACTAGAGTGACAATCTTTGATTAAATGATTTTTTTTTTCCATCAATTTAGACAAAGTTTCAAATATCTAGCCTTTTCAAATCTATTCTATGTAGACAGTTTAAGAAAAGTTTTACAGTTTATGCTATTATACCTTTCATTACATAATGCACAACAATCTTGCTGTGAAAATAAAAACGATTTACTCGATTTGTCTTTATAAAAACCTTTATTTCGCTTCGCAGTTGCCTCAAGCGTTTCCAATAAATCTGCTTTTGATTTCAGAAAAGTTTTAAACTCATCCAGAGTCGGTAAATCATTTTTTGAATTTAGTTCTTGCCATTCCCTGGCTGTTACTTGATCTAATTCATTACACATTAAGTAAATTACCAAAGTATCCCAATTCTCAACTTGCACCTCGAGTGCTTCAATTGATCGTAAACCTTTTACAATGCCATCTAATAATTTTCTCAACTCTACTGCTGATTTTTTACTCAAGCAAGGGATTCCAAAAAGCATTTTCAAATAATTGTTCACCAACATACCTTTGTTATTGAACCTTTCACACAACAGGTCCCAAGCAATGGGGTAGTTTGCTGCGCTAACCTCTAAATTTAGCAGAATATCTTTAGTATCTCTAGTGACCCTAGATTCTGTAAGTTTTACATCATCGATGCCAGTGTCAGATGACAAAGATACCAATCTTGAAAGAAAATTGCTAAAAGAAGTTAACTTTGCTTCGCAAATTCCACGTTTTTTAACGAATATTTTAAGTTCAGCTGCCTCTGTTACAGTTTCCATGATTTATTATCAAATGATTCAGTAATCAATTAATTTTAATTTTATATGGAGTGATAACGGCCAATAAAGTTACATAAACTCTGCAAATGTAACCAGTAATATTTTATTTTCTATATTTTATCCAATATTATAATACACTTTACACCAAATCAAAGCCAATATTAAAGGTAAATTATCAATTTATGGGAAAAATGATACACCAATACTCACCCTAATACCATTTACAACTATTTACCATTTTTTCTTCACTAGGTACCTGCTTTTAATTTAAATTTTCACTCCAACGAAAACAGCTTCCAACGTTATTCTTTTTACCAACCAAATAATTCTTAATAAATCCACTTTTCATCTAGGCATCGAAAGACCATAATTATGTCAGGGATATTTCCTGAGCTGCAGTTATTTGCTGTACACTTTTTGCAATCAAAACACAACGTTTTCACTTTAAATTTAATTAACATTGTTAAACATTTCAATACCACGCTTATCGTTCAATAGCTGAAGTTCGAAGAAGTACACAACCGAAAACTTCTGAAAACGTCCGAAGGATTTGCTCTGTTGTCACGTTGATATAAAATCAGTAGAAACAATTATTTATAATTAAAGTAATTTCACAATTCTTGACAACATTTCATGATTGATATAAGTACCTCTTACAATGCATTTATCACAGCCAAAATGTGCATTATGATTTTTGGTATTCTTTATGAATGACCTGGCAGGAGTGTCACAACAAAATGATCTTACAGATACTGTGACTAAAGTATTGTTGATTCTTAGACCATTGTTCAAATAATTATTCAATTCAGTTACAAATTCAGAAAAAAAATTTCAAATGGTGGTTTATTAATTCCAGAATATATTGCTACAGCAAAAGGTGGTTCATTTTTATACTCAGCTACTTTACATAGTATGGGCCAAAATGATTCCTTAGTACTTCTATGGATAGGAAGCCCATCTATATTAAAATCTAGAACAAAATGAGTGCATTCATAATGATACTTATTGAAGAAAAAATTAATCCCCATTTCGATACCAAAATAATAAAAACTTCCATCACCCATCTGACTCAAACAGTTTTTAGACGGGGTTTTCAATAATGTTCTTGCATCAATAGGAATATTTTTCAAGTTCGGTTCAGTTTTCAGCCATTTAAGAAGTTGTGAAACAGCACAATGAGTAACATTGTTATCTTATGCCCATTTTCTGAGAAACACCAGCGAATCACAATTATTTTCATCAATTATTTCATGTTCAGAATGACTACTTTCATCAGAAAGATAATGAATGAGACTGCTATTTTCACAACCAGCTATTGCATTTTCTGGATCTTCAACATCAGACTCAGTGACCATGAAGTTATCATCAACAATATCAATTTTAATGCGTCCGGGCTCACTATCCACGCAAAGATTATTACTTCTACGAGATATATTGTCTATTATAACCTCAACCTAGACTCAGTGGAGACTGTATCCTTAACATTATTTTTCGCAAGACGCTGTTTTTGACGAGTGCTCTTTGAGAAATTATGCAGAGGTGTTCTAGAGGAAACATATATTATGATGGTATATGATGCAAGAAATGATGTATGTACTTACTTTTCTGTGTTTTCGGACATATCTGCTCGTTCCTTTGCCCCGAATAAATTAGATACAACACACAAATCTGATAAAATGGTCGCTACAGTAAGCTACAGTGATTACTTATTCCTTACCACACCACGAGACACAACACCATAAAATACTTCACTATTTTATGCACAACACAACTAGGTTAGGTTGATTTTCAACACAACGGCTAGCAAGTCAGCAGTAATGCTAACTGCCAACGTGGAAGCACGACGAATAGACCAATCTTCTACTGTGATTTTTTTAAGTGCCAATTGAAGGTTGTCGTCTGGATAATCCATGTATGAACGTGACCCTAACTTTATTTGGTACTTTCTATGTGACAGTGGCCAATACCAACTTTCTTATTTTAAATACAACCCCCTGTATATTATTAATTTTTTGGATTCTCCAGAAAATTCTAGACATAATTCATGTACAATGTCCCTTACCTATCTTCAACTGTTGGAAAGTGTTGCAGAAAGAACAAGATACAGACTAAGTAGAGAGGGAATCATTGAAAAAAAAACACCTCCTCACTCCTTAGAAATCAGACAACCTGGGACATGCCACAAGACGGTATGATGAAAAAATATAACTTTTCAAAGAAATTCGTTACGGAAATGAGCAACAAGAAGGAATAGGATCCAAATACCATTACCAGACTTGGAAAGAATGCCATTCAACGGTACACAGACGGCTCAAAAGCAATAGAAGGAACTGGGATAGGAGTGTTCGGGCCAGGAACCAAACACTATGAAAGCTTGGGAAAAACCCCAAGTATCTTTCAAGCGCCATAAGAAAGTGCGCCCAGTTCAATATTGATAAAGGATACAGAAGACAAAGGATTATCATAATGTCGGATAGTCAAGCAGCCATTAAGGCACTGAGCTCTTGTGTAATCAGTTCCAAAATGGTGTGGGAATGCCCAGACAAACTCAATGAACTAGGCGAGAACAACATAGTCACCTTACTATGGATTCCAGGACACACTGGAATAGAAGGAAATGAAATAGCAGATGAACTAGCAAAGAGGGGGACTGAAATACCTTTCTGGGGGCCCGAACCCTTTTGCGGAATCAGCCCCAATGTAATATTGGAAGAAATAAGTAAAGCCGAGAAAAAGAGAAGATCTGACCATTGGAAAGATCTAGTAGGGCTTATACAATCAAAGACTCTTCTGGGTGACTACAACCTGTTGAGATCAAAAGAATGCATAAGTCAAAGTAAAACTGCGCTAAGAGTTTTGACAGGGATCCTAACGGGACATTGTAGTCTGAATGGGCACCTGAAAAAGCTCAAAATAGTGGAGGAAGAAGAATGCAGATATTGTGGAATGGAAGAAGAAACCTCCATCCACATACTTTCCAACTGCACAGCACTCCAGAATCCTAGAGCACAGCACCTGGGAGATTACTGGATAGAAGAGGAACATTTGCCTAAGTTTAAGCCTGCAGACATCCTAAAATTCCTCCGGGAAATAGGACTAAAGGAACTACTAATTTCTGAGACTCTCCTCAGAAACTGAGTAGAAGTAAGGGGGCACAATAGATCTTTTAGGTCTCAGTGAATGTCACCCCAAAAATCACACATACAAACATACATACATATCTTCAACTGTTTCGGAAATATTAAGTGTTTTCAGATGTATTACAAAAATTAACATTAAAAAAAGAAAATTAGTTAATCTCACAAATAATGTAAAAAAAAACAAAAAACATTTATTTCAATGTAAGAGATGTTCAAAATGTTCGCCGCGAATGTCTTGGCAACATGCTAATCTGGTATAGAAGTGTTTTCTAGACAGGCGCGGATCGATAGAATGGCCAGCACGATCTACTGATCTGACGCCATTAGACTTCTTTTTGTGGGGATATGTGAAAAGTATTGTATACCAAACTAAACCACTCAACTTAGATGACTTGAAAAGACGAATCACGCTTGCGATTAGATCAGTCATGCCTGAGATGTTGAGTTACGTTAGAAGACATTTCTATACCAGATTAGCATGTTGCTATTTTATGAAGAATCCAAAAAACTGATAATATACAGGGGTTGTATTTAAAATTAGAAAGTTGGTATCGACCACTGTCACATGACACCCCCTATATAACTTTTTTTCCAAATGCGCATCTGAAAATACAAATCCAAGCGTTTTTCCCAACACGCTCTCATTTATTCGTTATCGAATTTATTCCATTTTGCTGTTCCACACTGTATAATGAATTTATAAACCCAGAGTTGTCTTGCTTCTGAGTATAGTAGATATATTTACTCTTCGCTCACAGTTCCTACTTACCATGTTTAGATCATCCCCGAAGAAAATCTCCTCGATCAACGAATAATTTAGCTCCATTTTATAATTTTTCTAGAGAAAAAACAAAAATAAGATACCAACACGGAAACCATCTCTGTTCATTCTACAAATCATTGTTCACCTTTATTCTTCCAGTTTTCGTAAATAGTACTCGTATGGGACAATAGTCTATTATAGTGAATATTATTTCCTACTTTTTTTAAACTTTTGGTAACCTAATAGAATCTGATTTTCTTACATTGAATTTAATTTTTGTCTTCGTTTCAAATAATCTACACAACCAACCACTATTACAATACTTTTCAACAACGTACACCCTGCCCATTTTCACTTCTGTTTAGAAAGACGATTTTGAGGACAGGTTTTGTCAATTTTCCGTTTGAGTTAGTTCTCCTTATCTAGTCTCCATGGTTGGTAATATAAATTTAAGAAAAGCCGAAACAGGTCGAAAGACATATTACATGTTATAATAAATGAACGTCTGTGAAGAAATGATGTGTGGGTGGACTGGACATGACTAGATCGCATATATCAAGAAAATAATTGGTTTAATGAAGTGAAAAGTAGAATGTTTTTTCAACCAAGTGAACCCAGCGATTTCGGAATGTCTTTATACCTAAAATAATGGTTGATATTGGAAATCAATACAAATTTTCTAGTTGACAGTCCACCGAGTAGCAGAGACATCTCAATCAATTTTAATAAACTCCAGCATATACAGCGCTCGTCTAAAGTCTTTCCCCCCTATCCAGTATATGAACCATAAAACTTAATCTAATAATTGTTTGGGTGCCTGAGGTAGGGTACAAATGCAACGTTCACGTGACGTTTTGTGAGATAATTTCAAATGGGATCATAAGGCAAGTAATACCTCATTTGAATGCTTGTTGCAAGTCCTGTCCAACGACACCATCACGATCAAACTATTTTATTAGTTTCAGTACAGTTGCTCATTTAGAAACGCCGAACGTGGTCGCTTGGATATTTACTCTGTCATTGGTCTATTAATTGGTTCATTTTTGACATTAGCATCGAACTATTGTCCAAATCGCTCCAACTGCTGACCGAAGATGATCCAGATCGTAGAATTGAATTTTGCGAGAAAATAGATGTTTCACTGACGAATCTACCTTCTTTCTTTATGGTCATGTGAACACTTAGAACGTGCGATACTGGAGTGCCACAAATCCTCTCATTTTCCATGAAGGACACACCCAGTTATCTCAAAAAAAATATGTGGGCAGGGATTCTAGGAAACGACATTGCTAGACCTGTATTCCTGAACACGAATTTGTCCGGAGAAATATATCTAGAAATGCTAGAGAATGCTATCGAACCCCTAATCCTTAAAATACTTGAGGGTCATCCTAGTGAATTCCGTGATTAAGAGATAACTTTTCAGCAGGATGGTTCTCCTCCCCACTATCATGAACCAGTAAGGTTTTTGTCTAGGATCTTGTATTGCCAAGAAGTCAATGGTGCACATATTGAGCATCTTATTTGAACTTATTTTTTCTGATTATCTATTTTTTTTGTATCATTATTATCCATTCCTGTATCTGTATGATGACTGTTCTTCATAGAGAACCTTTTCAAAATAATACCATGTATCAATTCTCACATTTAGCGTGTTTGCGTTAAAACTCATAAATAAGTAGAAATAGTTTGATCTCAATGATGTTGGACATTCAATTATACTACATTATTATATAATATCATAATATATTATATTATATTACTTGCCATATTATTCCATTTGGGATTATCTTAATGGCGTCCGTCCGCTCTCTTGAATGACTTCACGGGAAACTATCAAAAACGTTGCATTTGTACCCCATCTCAGGCACCCAAACAATTTGTTGTGACGTTACACCCCCGAGCTTCGTTTTTGTTGATTTCGAAGGACCACCCTTTGCAGGAACGATTATTAAACTCTATTGATATTTTTCACACAACAGAAAATTCACTTTATTAAAAATAAACATTATTCAAATATCAAATTGGTCTTTTAACCGACCACCTCGTAGTGAGTACTGTCTTTCGAGTTCTTGACTTCTCGCTCTTTCTTCAGGCGGTGGTCACGTATTGACTTTTCAAAAAAGTTCGAATCCATCATATTCACATTAATGGAATTAACAAAATCATTTGTATTCAAATTGATGACATACAAGTTGAAAATTGAATAATCTTGCACTTCTATATGCACCGCTCGAGCTGCAAGGCATACAAAAATACATATATATGTTTTTACCAACTCACTCCTACGTAGTGTACCTTAAATAGGACTGGTGTGTAGTCAACACCGGAATTTGAAAATGATCTACTAGAATCAACTCGTGCACTTGGTTATGAACCCATTAAAAACTCACCCAGTTTTTGGGATTTACGTGATAAAAAACAATGCAAGATCTGATGATAATTTGATAATTTGAAGTAAATCTTGAATTCCTGCGTGTAAATACTTTAAATTCTTGTCAGAGATAATATACCAAGAACATTGATTTAAGATGTCGCTGCGCCTCGTTACTTTTTTGTTATCCATTGTTACGTTAATAGAGTCTTCAATTTGTCTTCCGTCGGTGCCTACGATATATCAAGTGTTTTTATATCTTTCTCACCATTAAATAAAACTAAATTGTCGTCTTATGGTTGCAGAATGCAATATTAAATATTTGTACAACTTTCCATCTATAAGACAAATATTATCTGGTATCTGTATTGAAAAGAACCATTTTGAAATGCTCATATATTTTAATTGTTGACCAAAACTTAAGTCTGGAATTAGTGGGCTATCTCTATGATATGCATTCAAACCAATATGTTCTGGGTTATCCTCAGCATTTGAGAAATTGTTTGAAATTTGTGAGTCAACATATCTTCTATGAATTTGTGGCAGAGGTTGTTCTAGTTTGCTGATGAAGGTCTTCAGAGTTTTCATAAAATGCATGCATTTAATGCACTAAATGAATCAAGATAACCCAGCCGTTCAACATGTAGTCCATAAATAACAAGGAATGATTCTATGAAATGCTTGATCAGCTCATGAGCATATTGATATAGGCTGACATCATTCTGACTTTCAGTACATAAGATTCTGATAAAACATGTAGTGACATAAAATGGTCATGAATCCTAGAAGGTAAAATTCCATTTAATAGAATAAGGCATGGGTACAAAATAAATTGTCTCAATTCAGCAGCTCTCCATTTGCTACAATTTTCAATTCCCTGTGCTTTTCTTGCAAATTCTTTGCATATAAATGGTTTCAAGGATAGTAAATTTGTTGATGTCACATTATTTTTTGCATTTGATAAACGTACTCGTAATGGGCCTTTCAGTTATAGAATGATTATTTTCTTAACTACTCCTATGCATACTAAATGCATATAGTCCAGGGGAATGTCAGTGACTATATCAAATCCAGGAATATTGAGCAGAAGGGTGGTACCTAAATGGTACTCAAAATTTTCTTGTGCCATAAAAAATTCCTTAGAACGCTCTCGAGATGAAATAATTGGGAAGCTCATTCGACCATCTACACAGTTCCCTTCCTGTTCACATTTTTTTAAACAGCTGAAATATCCTGTGTGACTCCAGTGAATAAGAGTGTGCAATTTAATTCAATTTTTTTTTTATTTCACTCTTTTAAGGTGGATTCGTGCAAGAAAAAACTGAAACTAAAATTAATTTAACTTAAACTAAGAAGATAAAACAATGTAATATAATGTAGATGTTCATGCAAGAAACTAAAAAATTAAGATTTAAATTAAAACTAAGAGAGATGGCAAACTTTCAACTAAGAAATTAATTTCTTCCACGAATTTGATATAACGCATGCGTCAATCCCTGAACTTGTTTAGGGTTATGTTTCTATTATTGTTTTATAATTTCCAAAAATATTTTCCATAAGCAAATTTGCTTATTGACATTTTTGAGCAGATATATCATATCATCAGAATCAGATAATAATGGATACAGATGCACAAGGGCCAAGGCCAAGGGATACTTCCAATGGGAGACATGCAATATTCTTCGAGTATATCTCTATTGGCTCTTATGAATCTTGCAGAGTTATTTGCTCCCCGCCTCCCTACTGAGTAAACAACTTTGATCCACTCTCCATTGTCCCAATACAATATTACCATCATGTCCTTCCACATCTACATACCCAGTAGGACAATACTTTTTCCATCTTCTGCCAAACATTGTTCTTCGCATTGTATGAAGTTATGCAATGCTACACATGCTTGAACAATTAGCTTAGCTGATGTAATATCGCTTCATCAGCAACCAGAAAACATGGCAAGGTGGTTGATGTTTGTGGTAACAGTTTGGGTTGTGGAATTGGAAGCTGCTTCTTCATAAATAAACTTCTAAAAGTCGACTCTTTAAATACTTGGCTATCATGCAAAGACCCAAATTCACCAATATCAACCATTGAAAATTTGTAAAATGCATCACATGATGCCATCAGGATAAGACTAAAATAATAAATGGGTTAATGATAATATAGCTTTAGTATAAACTATACTAATTACCTAAATGATTTCTTGTACGAAAAATATTCAGAGCCTGTCTTGTAAGGTTGCTGAAACAGACAGTGTTTGCCATCCAACGCACCAATACAATTTGGAATATTCAATTTTTAGAAATCTTCTTCAGTTGGAGAAGGCAAAAATAAAGGAGACAACCGTCTCCAAATCGAGTCGCAAGTTTCTCTTATAATATAGTGTGTAGTTGATTTTCCAACATAATAACTTCTTGCTATTTCCTTCATTGATAATCCCTCCGCAAGAAAGCTGAAAATATTGTTGGTACAAAATAAAATGATAATAAAATGTTGAAAACACAAGAAATTCACTCACTATGGGGTTAATGCTAATCGTAGTTCTGGTTTTAAAGCATTTTTTCGCCTGGGACACTTTTCCAAATCAGGGGATATAATATTCAAGAGAAACTGGAACATTTTGGGTGTCATTCTTGTGTAGGGAAAGAATTCCACTTCATCATTCTCTTTTATGTAATGGAAAAGCTTTTCAAACTGTCCAAGTTTGCTTCGTAATTTCAAGATAGGTATTACGCCGAATCTCCTAATCCTACGATTTCTAATAGCGCAGTAGGTTCCATAAAGTACTATTGCACTGAGCACTAGTCCACGCTTCTTTCTTGATACCATATTAATCTTACAACTCAAAATAAACGCTATCAAATCCAAAAATAAAAAGGCCAATATCACAATATACTTCTACAAAATAATTTGAGGTTAGCTGGTCTATCATTGTTGACAAATAATTGAACGAAATGCGCATGTCTGGGCAGTTTATTAATTTCCTAATTTATGTTGCATGAACTGCTAAATATTCTTAGTTTAAATTTAATCTTAATCTTGAATTAGTTTTAGTTTAGTTGAGGTTGCATGAATCAACTCTTAGTGCTATATTCTGAATCACTGTGAATGTCATTTTTTGTCAAATTTGCTACAGTCGGCGATGATAATTCCAATGCATCCGGAACGCGCTGGAACATGGAATATTTAAACAATCCCAATTAAATAGGATAAACTTATTTTATATTCATTTCACTCATTGTTATATGAAAAATACTCATATGGTACACTGGAGTTAAAGGTATCAATGGCTTACCAGCTTTTTTTAACTGAACTTCGTATATCCTGGCATATTTTTGTATTACTTGAATGAATGAAATGTTATTACTGAAATTAACATTCATTTTTCAAAAATAATAATTGACCGTGAACAACAAAGTACAGACCTGATGAGAACTGTCAGTGGGACAGTATAAAGAAACGTGAGACATATTACCGATACAAAAAGAACGTCTGCATCCTATTTTGAATGATGTAAATTCTCCCGATTGATTCCTGCTTGCTGGCGCATAGTCTAACATCAACCAAGTCAAAGACTAAGGTTAAAGTTTGTAATACATTTAAACGGTTCATTATCGTGATATTTTGATTGGGATTAATCATAGACCTGCCTTTTTCCATTAATTAATTTTTGAAATGTAACATTTTAATAATGTCGCATGAGGTTTAGAATGTATTTTCAATGTATTTTACAATCAAATTAAATGGTCAAAATGACCACCACTCACTTTTTGACAATAATCGAGGCGATTTTTGAATTCTTGTACAACATTTTCTATACCCACAGGGGCTATTTTGTTAATTTCTACCGTTATTCTAACTTTTGAATCAGACATATTGTCTAGTCCATTGGAATATACTTTGGATTTTCAATAACCCCATAAGAAGTAATCGAGAGAAGTCAAATCGGGGGATCTAGCCAACCATTCGATCGTTCCACGTATTCCAATCCACCTATTGGGAAAAGCCTTGTTTGAATCATTTCAAACTGTACATGCAAAATGCGGTGGGGCTCCGTCTTGTTGGTAGTAAATAGATCGATTTATCTTATTTCGATGATTAACCCGCCGTCACTCGCGTCCCCTTTTTTTACACGATCGCTCGCGTGTTAGATTTCATCTAACATTCAGTTATTTTACATTTTAAAATTATTTATTGACCAGTTAGGTTAAAAATTATTTAATTAACATATTTTGTACTTGGTTATTGAAATATTTATTAAAATAAAATACCCATTAATATAAAATAAACAAAGTTTTAAGTCAAAAAAATATTAATTAAAAAAAAACAAAAAACAAATAAATTGTATCCTAGGCATCGTCTTCATTTCCAATACATTGTCTACAAATAAGGGTAGTTGTACAGGTATGTTCCTTGTGAATAGGTTTTTTAAAATTGGAGCAATAACGATTTGTAAATCTATTTTTCCTCACTGAGCAGAATTCACATCTTCTTTGGTTTTGAGGTAGTAGGGGTGTAGTAGTTGCGGTTTTTTTTTCCGGTAAAATTTTGAATCTTCAGTTTTAGGTTATGTGTTAGAGTAGGAATTTTATATACAGGGTGGCGCACCGAAAACGAAACAGATGCATTTACTG
>CAJUYI010002804.1:0-27943 GCA_910591695.1 Galerucella pusilla | reverse complement strand
ATATATATATATATATATATATATATATATATATATATATATATATAGTGACTATCTACCCCAAGAGGGGTTTAGTCGCCGGAGCGGCTTTTTAGATCCAGATTTTTTGGGGGGGATCGGGCCCCATTTCCAAGTTTTCAAATCAGTTTAATTAAGTTCCTCCACTGTTTCCTGTCGGTTGTTTTCGCCTTCCAGTTTCGGATACCTAGACAGTTTATGTCATCTTCAACCTCCTGTATCCACGTTGATTTTGGCCTCCCTCTTTTTCTTTTGCCACTTGGCTTCCACTCAGTCATCGCATAAATTGTACTGTTTGGGCCTGCTCTCCACACATGTCCCAACCATTTTAACCTTTGCTCTTTTATTACACATATGATGTCCCTCTGGATTTCTTTTTTCAGTTCTTCATTTGTTCTTTTTCTATATTCATTTTGAGTTATTTTCTTGGGTCCCAATATGACTCTTAGTATTTTTCGTTCAAAAATTTTCAGGTCTTGTTGTTGTTTCTTTGTCATTATCATAACTTCAGCTCCATACGTTATTGTTGGTCTAATTATTGTTTTATAAATTTTCATTTTAGTATTTTTGCCTAGAAATTTACTTTTTAATAAATTTTTATTCGCCTGGAAGACTCTGTTTGCTGCCATTATTTTCTCCTTAATTTCCATTTCTCCATCCCTATTGTTGTTTATTTTAACTCCTAAATATTTTATTTTATCAACTTCTTCAAATTTGAAGTCACCGATGCTATTATTATTGTTCATTAGGTGTTTGTTCACAGTCATTATTTTTGTTTTTGTTTCATTTATTTTAAGGCCCATTTTTTTACCTTCTTCCACAATTTCTTGAAACATTTTTTTCATAATTTTTTTGTTTTTTGCTACCAAGACTAAATCATCCGCATAAGCTATCAATTGTCCACCCCTTGTCCTTAGGTTTCCTTTGTCTACGTTTCTGACTACATATTCCAGCGCCAGATTAAATAGAGTTGTTGACAGAGAATCTCCTTGTCTGACTCCTTTGTTAATCTCGAATATACAAATAATAAAAATTTTATACTCAAACACCATACTTATTGTAATTTTTTATCATCATTTACTGAAATTCTTTCTATTGTAAACTGATATTATACATGTTATATTCACAAAACCACGTTTGGGTTTTTAAAAATGATTTTTATTTAAATAATAGTTGAGATACAATAATATAATGAAAATAGAAAATTAAGTAATCAAGAATAAAATTGTAACTAACTGGATTGCATTAGATAAATCTAATTTATAAGTTTTTTAATAAAACGTCAGCGTTAATTTTTATGTAAAATGCAATCTAGCGTCGTTCCCATGAAAATAGAGAAGTTGTTATCACCTTGTAATATGACATCGGTGTAACTCAAACGTCAGCAATATTTCGTATATAACATACATATACAGTGCTATTCAAAAGTCCCCTCCCCCCCCTCGTATCTTTTGAACGGCTACACTTACATTAATAAAATTTGGAGGGTGAAAATAAAGTGTTGTAAACTTCTCTACGAATGGTAACAGGTGACGTAATAGTAATAGATGACGTCACAGTGCCACTCTGGCCAATAATCTTGAATAGGACCTTATGGCAAGTGATATCTCGTTTAAAAGGCATTGACATTGGCTACATAGCCATTTTAATTTTGTTTGAGTACTAATTTAGACGGATAAATTAAATAAATACTAAAATTATTATTTCACATTTAAATTATGAAGATTTTTCAGTCCGCCTCTGGTTAGTTGTCAAAAAATTGACGTTTTTAATTTAATAGTATTTGTTGCTTTGCAAAGTAGTTTAAATATTCAATTTTATTATTGTTTAACGAGACGTTTAAGAGTTTACATAGGCAAAATGGTACGTAGGTACTCAAGCCGACAAAGTAACAGCTATCTTAATAATTGGTGAATCTAGAAAGAATATCCATGAAGCGGAACGTGTATTTAATGAGAAATAACCAGATCGCCCTATCTCGAGAACTTATTTGAGGGAGCTTCTTCACAAGTTTGAAGCAAAAGGTAGTGTTCAAGATGCCAAACGATCTGGTCGACCAACATTTAGTGATGATAAAAAAAATTGATATAGTTGCTGAAATGGTAGTAAACCCTACTTCCTCTTCAACTAAAGTTGCGTCTATCTGTGAAGTAAGTAAAAGTACAGTACAGAGAGTGTTGGCTAAAAATAAATTTCATCCATACAAGTTAAAAATGGTGCACCACCTTTCAGATGACGACCAAGACAGAAGACTCGAATTCTGTGAATGTATGACAAATAAAATAAGTCAAAACCCACATTACACAAAAACAATTTGTTTTAGGGACGAAAGTACTTTTTGCCTCAATGGAAATGTGAATACACAAAATGTAAGGTATTGGAGTGACACAAATCCTCACACCTTTCGTGAACAACATACCCAATTTCCAGAAAAAGTCAATGTTTGGGCAGGTATTGAAGAATGCAATGCAATTTCAGTTGACACATTCGAACGAGTACGACAAGAGTTTACTAATAGGATGTATTACTGTCAGGAAGTAGACGTAGCACATTTCGAACACTTGCTATAAGAATCCATTGTTGATATTTAGTCGATTTATCCGTCAAAATTAGTTTAAACCCAAAGAAAATTAATATGGCTATGTAGCCAATGTCAATGCCTTTCAAACGAGATATCACTTGCCATAAGGTCCTATTTAAAATTATTGGCCAGAGTGGCACTGTGACGTCATCTATTACTATTACGTCACCTGTTACCATTCGTAGAGAAGTTTACAACACTTTATATTCACCCTCCAAATTTTCTTAATGTAAGTGTAGCCGTTCAAAAGATACGAGAGGGGGAGGGGACTTTTGAATAACCTTGTATAATAAAATACATAGGCAAGTTCAATAGTGCATATAAGGATCTGAATATATTTCATATTATAAAAAAAACTTCAAATAATAAATTTGTACTCACTACAACGTTTTTTTAAAATAATTATAGCGTGCTTATTTCGTTTATTACTAATCTCATCAGCTTTGGACATCTGTATCTCAAGAACTGTTAGATGTAATTAAACGAAACTAGTGTCATTTTGTTGAAATATTAGCCCTTCTTCATCATTGTTATGATAACTTTTTTGTGAAATAGTTTCTTGATGGTTAAAACCGACAAAAACTGAAAAAAAAAGTTTGAACTGCCATAATTCAGAAACTATTCAACCTACAAGGACGAAATTAGTCTCATTTTTTTGCAAATTTTGTTTGCTTTTAGATTGTATATATAATTACTTTTGCCGTAATATTAGTCATTGGTGGTTAAAATTGACAAACCCTGAAAAAAGTAACAAAATTTAAGGTTTTTAAGATATTTAACAATGATTCGGAGGGCTTTCGAGATCGAAAATTTGGATTTGTTATTACCACTTCATCAGATACAACATATCAAAAAATCAGAACTACCTTATTTGATGTACCTACCTAAGGTAAAATGTACCAATTCCATGGACTAACTGCTCCAGCCGTTCCCGAGAAACGCATAGTCCCCTAAACTAATATGGTGGCACTTTTTGTTGCTAATTTCTTGCTTCAAGGTACCCTAATATGAAACATCTCGAAACAACCCCTGTCAGTTAAAACCACCCACGCTAGTGCGATATAAAGTTGCGGTAGCCATTTGCTTTATCTCGTGTTGATCAAACGAGTTTTACGACATTTTTTGTTGCTTAAAGGTGGCTTTATCTAGAAATTTAGAAAATCAACTCCCACTGCTTGAACTCACCTACGCGAGATTGTACTTTAGTCCAGTAACTGAACACCTGAAAATATCGAAAGCTCCTGAAAAGTCGCTGAAGATTTCACTTTGGGCTCAATTTGTAGGTCACGGCAGGTGATTTTAAACGAGAAAAAAACTTAACGCGATTGAGTTTACGGAAGGAGAGGAACATGGCCCCCTAAGCACTGAAAAACGAGTTACTCGCTAATATCTGGCTAAATATGCGAATTAGAGAATTTTTCTTCGGATAAAAAATGAAGATCGTCTTATTATCTACAAAAATGGTTCCTATAATTTTTTTCCAAAATGCGATAGTTATCGGGATAATGAGACCTAAAAAATCTCATAATTTCAGCTGCTACTCTGCCCTTAGGAAAGGGCCTTTCCAGTAATTTTTTTTATTAGTTTATATTAGAGTATTTTATGAAAAAATATCCCCTAATTTTTTTATTTTTTTTTTGGAGCTTGATTTCTGTCCTGAAAAAATTATCAAAAGTACGGAAAGCAGCGCGTGGTTTGAACGTGACGTCACTCCTCCATTCTTCGTGACGTCAAAGAGCCTATGAGCTTTCGATATTTTCAGGTGTTCAGTTACTGGACTATGGAGCAACAAAATCCATTATTGGTTAACAAATTATGAGCCAGATCTGGAACGTGCCCTCCTAAATGGCCCCGCAGCTTAATATACGTACTGATAAGTTCAAAGTTGAAACATTCTTGATAATCATAGACAAACTAGTTGCTGAATTAGTAACATGCATTAAAGCTCACAACAGCATTTATCAATTAAATTGTCTTTTTACTTCACAACCAAAAGGTATGTTTTCAAGCCACTCAAAAGAACTTGGCACATCAATTGCATTCAGACTAATTGTATCCATACCAATAGCTAATTGCATTAGAAGGTTTGAGTACTGAAAAAGATTAGGCTGACACTGGCACATCACAAAGAATATCTAATGTATTTATTGAAATAAACCAAAATCAATGACTTGTCATTAAAAAATTGTAATGTATCCTGTTTACCCAAAATTTCTACTCTTCTCTACCCCTCAGAGTCTTAATCTGTCATTGTGAATAGTAGTGGTAGACATAGTAGCTTAATCCTAAGCCTAAATCATCATCAATGCCTGTATGATCCTGATTCTCCAATAACTTTCTAAATCAATGCATAACTAGAGTACTAAGTATTTCTTTGACAGGGCTGCTTAAAATCTAATATAAACACGATAAAATAAAGGGGGACAACAGCTTTGTGATGGGAAACAATAAACCACTTTTATCTATATAAATAATTCTTAAAATGTTGAATAAATTTCAGTAGACTGGTTTGGTTTGCATTTTAATTTCATTAAAGGAATTCCCTATTTAGTCAGCTTTATGAAATGCATAAATTGAGTACCACTATTAATATTACAGTAGAAGATAAAGGAAGGAAACCTTGAAATTCACTTGATGTGATCCTAATAATTTAGCAGTATTATGACCAATAATATACCTATACAGTATTCAAAAGAAGGAATGTAAAGGAAACATATCTCTTTATGTATGTGCATTATGAACTTTCTTAATAAACCAGATAAATACATTAATAAATAGGTACATTTACAAGATTGTTATAGGTATAAGGGTTTAGTTATTATGTATATCAATGTAAACATTTTAAATATAGTATACTTTAAGTAATGGTAATGTTTGAAACATGTTACTATCTATAGAAATATCTAAAAATATACAAACATTAACAATAATAAATCAATTATGTAAGGTGTATTGCCTCTAAAAACTCAAACATATTGAAATAGCTTAGAAAACCTATAATAATGATGATGAAATGATTGCAAAATTTTGTAGTCATAACTCAAAATGATGATTGACACCAAATAAATAAATATTTTTGAGGATATTAATAAAATATTCTTACCTTGTTTACAGCAATTAAAAGTATTTCTTAATCATTCAATTATAGTAAAAAGTTTGATCACTTTCACTTTTCAAGAAATTCTTAATTTCAGGTTAGATTCAGTTAATTTATGGTAAATAAATTACTATGACATGAGCTATGGAGTAAATAATTAACTATGAATATTCAGATTTAAATAATTCTTTTAAATCTTTAATTGTATATTCACTTCGAAGTTAAATTCACAAACACTCACAAGTAGTTTTATCACTAGAATGACATTTTCCGACTAACACATTTTTGGAGTTTACGACCAACGAGTTTAATTTCACGTTGTGTCAGTTGTAGTTCAATATGTCACACGCGCATATTTAAAACGTCATTCATTAATTTTACAAGGACGTTGGTTGGTCAAAGTACAAAAATGTATGGGAATTTTGAATTACATCTTAAAAAGTTCTTTTCAAGAACTCATTAGCATCAGATATTAATTTGTATTTTAATAACAATTGTTATCACATTTTATTGAAATCTCCTTCACCTTCAGTCACAACGAAATGCACTTTTTTATTTTTATGGAATTATTCTGTGTTGGCCTCGTGCTACGCGGCATGCAGCCACATTTTTAAAATTTTATCAGATTTAAAAATAAAAAGGAAGATTTCGACGTTTGGGTTGTGGACGTTGATTTTATATGACATTGTGGTTGTTGTTTTTATAAAAAGCAGTAATAAAATGGCTAAACGAAATTATGATAATGCTTTCATGGAAACTAATATTAAGACAAAAGATAATGGACGTCAAACTAATAAAAAGCATACCTTAGACAGCGACGAAGAGGACGATGAAGTTGAGGAAGATAACGTTTTACAGGCTGATGACATAGAAGGTAATACAGATTGTGCAGAAGTTTTTCTCTGATTTAACAATATTAATGTCTAATAAAATAATGTTATGACTGATTTTTAGGTGAAGAAGACGCTAGTATAGCAAGAATCGATGGAGAACAAAAACTGACTGCATTCAATATGAATGAAGAAATGGAAGAAGGACATTTCGACAAAGATGGTCATTTTATTTGGAACAACGAAAAAGAAATTAGGGATAGCTGGCTGGACAATATAGATTGGGAAAAAATAAAGGCAAATGCAGGAAGTGATAAAAAATATAAGGTGTATGAGAAAGGTTTGGGTGCTGATAGTGATTCAGAAA
Organism: Galerucella pusilla; assembly: GCA_910591695.1. Lineage (NCBI taxonomy): Eukaryota > Metazoa > Arthropoda > Insecta > Coleoptera > Chrysomelidae > Galerucella > Galerucella pusilla. The sequence continues at coordinate 21,050 of CAJUYI010002804.1, read as the reverse complement.
GTGAGGAAGAACAATTCGATGAAATAAATGCATACAAAAAGATGTTGAAATACATGAAACCAAAAGAAACGGTCAACAAATCTCTTAAACGACTGGGAGGAGCCGATATGAAATTGTCAAGTGTGGAAAGGCTGAAACGTAAAAAAGCTGGTACTTTAACAGATTCCAAAGATGTAACGGAATTAACAGAAATTGCTAATGAAATATTAACCAAACAAGGAAATATGGATGTGTATCAAGAAACTTTTGAAGAAATTCATTTGAAAATTACACAGATTGAAAAGAAAAACACCAAAGAACCAGAATTGGATATGTATGCAGATGATTTTGATGAAAAAGAGAAAGCAAAGAAAGGAACAACCTCAACAGAAAACGAGGAAACTGCAGAAGACAGTAAAAATGTACAATTAATGTGGGAATTTAAATGGAAAAAAGATGATGAAGAAACACACGGACCTTTTACAACTTCTCAAATGGTAAACTGGACCCACGAAAATTATTTCAAAACCGGAGTTATGGTTAGAAAATGTGGTGAAAATACCAATTTCTATTCAATGGATAGGATAGATTTTGAATTGTATGAATAATGTTGATATTTTAATATTATTAATAAATAAGAATTTGTTAAAATATTTTTACTTCAACAATACCCAATCTATACTTGTGTATCTGTTATTAATTCAGTCCCAGATCCAGTAGGGCTACCAACTATACTGCTAGAGAAAAAAAAAATACAAAATTCTGTTTTTATTGTCGGTTAATATAGAGCAATAAGTGTTGCTGTCCGAATTGAGCTTAGAGTGCTCGGATTCAGTGCTGTGAGAAAGTAATAATGTCATGAATCTTGCTTACAGTGCTATTCACTGATATGTAAGAAACAGTGAGAGCTATGATCAAAAGCCGCCCAATTTTTCAATAAAAAAAAGCAATAATCTGTAGATACTCTAGGAGGAATCGGCGCATGAGTACCGAAAACTATTAACCTCAATTTTTTCATGCGATCCTCTTCAAATTGCCCTTCTGATGTTATAAATGCATGTTGCCATTCGAAAAGTAAAGAGGCTGGACCCCTCTATCCTTAAATCATTTTGTCCAATAACGAGAGGTATCTACATGCAAACTTTGTAGGTGTCGAAAGTACTCAAATTTGAGATTTTCCAAACCTTAAAAAATTCATATCTTTGGAAATATCAACTTTATTGTGAAAAGTCATAGGACCTTTTTTATTGGTATTTCAATAAATAAATAAATATAAGTTATATTTCTTCCCTTTTGCTTCTTTTTTCACCAGTTATCACAAATTTAAAAAATAAGACAGTAAAATTATGGTCCTACCTTTTCTTTTCTTTTAGATGTACATCACATTGAGTGCAAATTATTTAAATATTTTCTATCATCTAAAAAGATGAAGATGGAATACTGATTTCATATAATCTATGTGTATATACTATTACACTTTTTATTTTGAATATACTTTAAATGCTATTAACTTTATCAAGTTTAACTTGTATTTTTTCTAAATTATTATATAATTGTAAAAGTTCTATTTGATCAAACTCCATAACGACTCTTTCTTTATTGTTATTAGCTGATTTGGTCAATTCTAACTGTATTCTTGCAATTGGCACACTTTGTTTGTTGTTTATTTGATCTGCACCTTGTACATTTATTTCCCATGCTATGTTTTCCAGTTTCATTTTATTACTAAAATCAGTAAAATCTTCATTTGTCTGATTACACCATATTTTCACAAATTCTTCAGATTTTTCTTCATTTATTCCAAGTTGTTCAGTTAACTGTTTATATAAAACTGTTGGTTTTAATATTACTTTGGTCGACTGGCGAAATATGTGAGAAATGCATTGAATAAGAAGTTGAAGAGAATCATCGTTCAATTTGAGAGACTCTTTTAATTTTTCAAGTTCATCATCTGTGAAAATTTCTTCACTTTTGGCACTTGCTATGTGGATAAGCAGCAATTGAAACTTTTTTGTTGATAAAGAATTTATCAATTCTACTCCACATTTCAATCTAAAATTTATATGTGTATAAGATACAATCATTATTTAATAAAAATATTACCTTTCATTCAAATTTATCCATTTTAAGTTCATATTTTCTGTATAATTGTAGATTACATACCATCTAACATCTAATCTACATACTAAGAAGATCTATGGTTATATCTCATAAAACATGACATAAGCGACAAAATAGAGTGAAGTGCAGACGATAACAGCGTTATCAAACTTACTTAAAATTGTTAATCTTTTAAGAAGAGGAGGAAAAATATAAAAATAACCATTCCATTCTCCCTTTCCGCTCGTATATTTTCATTCTCCTTCTCGATATATCAACCATATTTCTCTATGGCAGTACCATGACCATAGATAAAGAACTTTGGTCAGGACTTAAGATTGGTCTCCAGCTTGAGACAGGGTCTGTACTGTAAATTTTATCTATGGGTCTGTCCATATACTATAAACAAAAACGAATCTCGGGCAGAAAGTAAGATTACAGCGCTTGCGTGTCTTGAGACAGGCTCAAGGTTTTATCTATGGGCCCGACCTTGAGCACGACTTGCATGTCTTCGGTTTTTATCGACTGTCATACAGGAGAGGATAAATATCATACCAGTGATCATACCAAATACCGATGTTACCAGCCCTGTTGTTTTTCCCCCGCATGTTGAGGTGCGCATGCGTTCCTGCAGCCTTTAAACTTCTATTCGATGTGATTGAATGTGATCTGATTTTACAACTCAACTAGCGTCTAGGAGTTCAGGCACAGAATACACCAGCCAAACAAGAAACGAAAGCCGGCGCAAATCCTTTGATGTTTTGGGGGCAAAATTTCGTGACCTTCAAACCACAGAATACACCAGCCAAACAAGAAACGAAAGCCGGCGTAAATCCTTTGTTTTGGGAGCAAAATTTCGTGACCTTCAAACTGACGTTGATAGATAACGTATCAAGTTACACTGAGAAAATTGTTCAAAAAATGGAAATTAAATGTTAACTACACGCAAAAAAGTGAAACCAAAGAATCTCAAATAATAATTCTTTATTTTTATGACTTGTTTCGACAAAGTTTTAATTGTTCAAACACAATTTATGAATTGTTCAAGTTAATTCAACAGCTAAACAAATATTGTGAAAAATATATAAATATAAGTTTTATCTTCTGTTTTTGGAGTAGGTACCATCCATTATTAAAAATAATGAGCTATTGTTTAACCAAATGATTCTATTTTCTATATTGTTATCGAAATTATATGTGTAAGTATGTTTTTATGTAGCTCTAATATATAGGATAGGGTGAGTCTAGAAACCAATACAATAATAATAGGTTATATATTTATAATATCAGTTTACAATAGAAATAATTTCAGTAAATGATATAAAATTTTTATTATTTATGCCCGTTTGTAATTATCAATGATTTAGTACAAGTTTTAGTCAATTTTTTAGGATCCTAAAATTAGGACACTAAAATATTGACAAGAAAAAAATGTGTTTGCAACACACCATGTTTTAGTCACTTATTTAGGTTGTGATTATGCGCACTGAGCAGTATGATTTTGTTTTTATAGTAATCAAGATTGTCAAAAAGTCAGACTCCAGGTTTTTATAAAACTGGTCATAAAATGAGACGGGTTTTGAAAAACTTGAATTTTTTCCATTTTATGGGGTTTCAGAACAAGCAAAACTTTTTATCAAGAATAACATTGATCATGAGACCACGACATTTTTGATAAAATAGCTCAAACGAAAATCTTTCATATACGCAACATTCTCACCCCTCAATAAACGATATAATATATAATCTTTGAATAAACGTTGGTTATGTAGCAGAACCAGTGAAAAATAAAAAAATCAATAACCTTAAAATAAAGTTTACCCTATATGTTTGCCCCAAGTTGTCATTTAATTGATAGAAAATAGGACTGGTTCTATAAATATTTTCTATCAATTAAAATTGAACAAAAATAGGACTAGTTTTGTATGTATCTATATCATTTATTTAGGATCCTAAAAAATTGACTAAAACTTGTACTAAATCATTGATAATTACAAACGGGCATTATATATTGAAAAGTAAGAAAAGTTACACTTCAGCAGATTCTGAATTAAATTTTATGCCCAGAGAAAATGTACTGATATCTGTGACAACGAAGTTATAAAAAAGAAGCGACATTAAATTTTTCTCCATAGATATCGAAGTTTTGTTGTAGTGTTTTTCAATTATTCATCCATCACTTTAATGACAGCCACGAATTGCACAAGTTTTTGGCGCCATAACTAATAAATGTAATAGACCTTTTTAACGGAAGACATCTTGTGGTTGCGGCGACCGTTGTCCACCTATAGATTTATATGGGAACTAATAGAAGCTAACTGTAATATTAAATGGAAACTGTAACTTAGGACTTGGACAGCTGTGCCTAAGCTTACAGCAACGGTATATATTTCTTCTCTTTTTTTTAGGGACTCGTCCAGGGAATAAATACAATTTATACTTTTATTTTTCTGGAAGAAATATAACGTTGCCGTAATCTTAGGTACACCTGTCCAAGCTCCAAGTTACAGTTTCCATTTAATATTACAGTTAGCTTCTATTAGTTCCTATATAAATCTATAGGTGGAGAACGGTCGCCGCAACCACAAGATGTCTTCCGTTAAAAAGGTCTATTTTGTAAACAAATTTTATCGTTCAAAACACAAAAAAATATGTAAATAATCAAAAAGCTTACAACAAAGAAAATTCTTTGGTAAACAATAAAATCACATGTAATTGACTGATACCGGGGTTAAAATGGCGACTGTCAGACATGGTGTATTCTGTGGTTCAGGTAACATCGGTCACGAAGATGAACGAAAGTTAGTGGTTGAGGTGCGCATGCGTCCAAGCAGCGTTAGTAGTCTATTTATGGTCTATGGTTTATGTTGAGTTGAAGTAATAAGTGAGTTTCTATTAGAAGTTATTAAAACTACTTAAATTTATTAAGATTCACGATAAAATGGAATATAAGTGCAAAGAATGTGATAGTGGCTTTAGTACACTACCAAATTTAAGATTACATGTTAGGAAATGTCATGAGATCCAGTTGTTCACAAACATAATGACATAATATATTAATTATATACAATAATATGTTGGAATCATATGGAAAACTTTTTTATTCTTAATTTTAGCATTGAATATGTATGTTGAAATGAAATAATTTTTGAAGAATAGTTAGGGAAACCTTTTTTGTATATACGGTCGTAGAAAAAATAATGTTCCTAACTCGTGCGTAAAGTGTCTTTCCCGCCCTTGACAGCTTGCCCGAACTATTCTTCCTAAAATTAATAATAAAAAAGTTTTCCATGATTCAAACTTAGGGAGACATATTGTATATGATGAAAATTTCGTTTCACTCTTTGTCTTTGTGAGAACGCGTATGTGTATTCAAACTACTTTTATGTGTAAAAGACTTGAAACAAATCAAACATTCATATGGTTTTTCTCCCGTGTGCCCACGCATATGTGTTGTTAGATGCGTTTTCTGTGAAAAAGATTTCAAGCACACCGTGCATTTGAACGGCTTTTCACCTGAATGCCATTGTAAATGTACAGTTAAACTAGCTTTGTATGAGAAAGATCTTGAGCAAATGTCACATTTGTATGGTTTCTCCCCAGTGTGAATTCGCATATGAGCGTCTAAATGGCTTTTCTTTAAATATGATTTCAAACAAATATCACAGTTCAATTTTTCTTTCCCGTGAAGACGCATATGTGTATTTAAATAATCTTTACGTGAAAAGGATGTCGAACAAATTTCACAATTGTATGGTTTTTCCCCAGTGTGAAAGTGAAAATGATCGTTTAAACGAGTTTTGGCTACAAAAGATTTCAAGCACACGCCACATTTGAATGGTTTTTCCTCTGCATGACAAAACATGTGGGCATCTAAGTTGCATTTCAGTGAAAAAGATTTAAGGCAAATGTCACATTTGAATTGTTTTTCCCCTTTGTGTAAACGCAAATGAACACTCACATAACTTTTTTGTGTAAAAGATTTCAAGCAGATGGGACATTGAAACGGTTTTTCGCCTTTGTGGTAACAAGAGTGTAAGTCTAGTACCTTTTTGGATGAAAATGATTTCAAGCACTTATCACATTTGAATACACTTTCTTTTGTCTGAAAACACACATGATTTTTCACAGCACTTTTGTCCGATAACAATTTTAAACAGATGTCACATTTACTCTTCTTTTGATACTGTGTTTTTAAACAAATTTCACATTTCTGTAGACTGTCACCAAAACTAGAACAATAACATTTATTATCACTTAAAACAGTTCCAATTTCCGTTGTGACTTTTTTTATTACATGTTCGATTAATTCAATCTTATCTATGATGTTTGGTTCAAAAACAGTGTTGGAATCAATCTCTTTTTTGTTAGTTTCAGTTTGAGATAATTTTTTCTGTTTCACACAATGATTTGCTGAAAAGTGACCAAAAAATTCTTTTCGTTTCCTATACATCTTTCCACAAAGTACACACAGGAATAGCCCTCTAACAGGTTTCATTTTCTTCATATTATTTCTAGTTAATGATAGACCTGAAAAAATAGAAAAGTTTAAAGTTTCTTCAAAGTGTGGTGTCAAAGAAAAATGATAGTCAACTATAAACAAAGGAAGTAAGTAAGTAGTACTTTTTCACATCCTCAAACAACAATTATCAAAACCAATTAACCAAATGCTTCTAACAAATTAATTGTTTCTGATCTTACCATGTAGAATATTCCCATAATTATCATATAAAATCAATAAATAATAAATTCCACATTAGAAATATAATATAAATTGAAAATTACTTGACAAGTTCCACAAATTTTATTTCTGTTGTGGAATTTCTTATTTATTCAAATACTTTGATAAAGGCTACTTGTTAAATTTCACTCACCCAGTTTTAGTTTTAAATATTTCCATTTATTTTCAGCAATCTGTGGAATGTTATTGGAAATATTGCATTCTTTTTTAACTGGTGTACTACATGCTTCAAATACCAGTTCAGTATTTACATCAACAATTGTCTCTTGTTTGATTGGAACTTCACTAAACATTTTTTTTTTATTAAATGTAGTCCTCTTCTATCAATTCTTATTCAACTCTCAATTAATTTGTCATGAGTGAAGCTAAATTTTCCTGATCTTTTATTTTCTTTCTTTATTATTTAATGTGTTCATATCATTTATATTGTTCCATGTTTCTTTGTCGTTCGCTTATTTTTCTATATCATCTGATACTATGTGTATCCAAGTCTGTTTCATTATCTCATGATGTGTATCCAATAGTTTATTTTATTAATAATTTTTACGAATTATTATTAAGTACTGACCATTGACATATAAACAAATACTAAACAGAATACTTTCTTCTTCTTCTTGTTAGAATTTTTCGTTGTTCTTTAACTTTATTGTGAAAAATCTCGTTTTTCTTGTTATGAACAGTATGGATCTGAGACCTGTCGAAAACACAACTTCAAATTTTTAAAGATTTTATCATAGAGAAATATAATATGGATTTTATTCTCTAATTCTCTACTCAACAACAACCATACAGCATACAACAGCGTGGTCTCTCTTTATTACTTCTTCTTTTCAATCTCACAAGGTGTCTTGTCTAAAAACCCATCAGTAACACTTCTTTCTTCTTCATTGTGTAATACCCCACAGGATAATTTGCCAACCATATACATACATAGATGTTTGACAAATTGTCTGGATTTGTTTTATAGGGTATGTCCACGTGACGTCACAGACTATTTTGACAAGAGTCTGGTGGTAAAACAATAAACAAAGCGTTCAGAACACGTGGTACTTAATAGTAGAGATGTTGATTTTCGTTACTTTTGAGTAATCAGTACGAATCGTTACTTTGGTATAAAGTAATCATTTGAAATATTCGTTACTATGATTACTTTGATTACTCTGATTATTGCCATTGAAAAGTATACGAAATACGAACGAGTAATGCTATATTATAGACGCTTAAATTATTATGAGATAAGGGCTTGTTTCAGGCAAGGCACTTAGGGCAGGGTCCCGCAGGACTTAGAAAAATATTGATTATTACAAAATATTTTTATTATCAACATTATTAATATTTACCTAGGATAAAAACAACGAGTGCATTAGGTGCTCAACATATTTTTTAATGGGTAGGTACCTAATATGTAGTTTTTAAAGAATTGGGCTGAAGCAACAAACTTTTAATACTTATCAAGATAACATGTAGGTAGATATAACAAAATAAAACAAAAAATACATAAAATGGATCCTAAGTTCGTGGATCAGCAGCACTCACAAATATCAAAGCTCATAGCCATTGCCAATGCTTTGCTTTCAATTTCGGTATTTTATTTTGTATTCCTATTTATTTTGCATGAAATTCGTACGTAATATCACATGTTTATCACTCAACGGTATGATTGCAACACAACACACACCGATGCGAGATACGAAATAAATACTAAAGTGATACTAAATATCTTCTCAACGCTTCAACCGTTGCATCGTTATCGTACGAATTGTACGTGATGCCGAAAAAACCAAAGTAATCGAAGTAATCAAAGTAATCACTAAGCTGTTGAGTGAGTATTCGTTACTTCGGGTATCACCGAGTAACGAGTACTCGTGTATCGTATCGTTACTTTTTCAACACCTCTACTTAATAGTAAGGTTATGCTGATTTATAATGATAGATCGTGTTTGAGTTTGGTTTTGCTTCAGTTTCAGTGTACTTTTAAAGTTATTTTAATTGTTGAGCTTGCATATTTAATAATATATAATACCGGTTAATAGTTGTTTGTTGCTTGATAAAATATTGATCGTGTTTATGTTTATAGTTTTATCACCAAAGTATTGTCAACTGTCGTGGACATGCCCTATTCGTTGCAGCTGGTATAGAGAGGTTAGGAGATGGTTTAGTAATCAGGGCAGAGTGCATTATTTCTTCGGGAGGATTAGATATTGGAGAGAAAAATCGAGAGAGATTCTGGGCTGGAAAGAAAAGAGGGGCCTGACTTCCACAGGTGAATAGAATCAGGGCATCCTCTGGGAAGCATATCGGCGTGGTTTTGAACAGATACTATTTGTGTCTCCAATTTACTTGTTTCGTAGCAGTTTGAATAAGGGAGACTCCATTACACACAAAGGTGGTCCACTGGGTGAGGTCTAATCGCAAATCCAGACCTGGTCAACTGACTCAGATGTAACATCGTCAGCACCATATCTGACCCTAGAGAAAAAGTTCACCAGCACTCCCTCTCTGGCCAACCAGAGTAATAGGAAAAGGGAGGAGCCTGCGAAGGTGCTAAAATCCAGCGTCTTTCCTCCATCAAAATGGGAATCAACTTGGGGAACTAGTCTGAGGTGAAATTCTCACCTGAACAGGCCAAGCAGGTCCAAAGGATCTTAACCAGAGAGATCTGGAAATGTCCTATGGAGACTGGGCCGCAGTTCACAGGAATCTGCATCCAATCGGGTGTAGTGGTCTGCGCAAACCAGTCTTCAAGTACTTGACTGGGTATAACACGACTGAAGCAGGCCCTGGGAGGAGGCAAATCTCAAAGTCGATGACTTAAAGAACCTGCTTAACACCGCCAAAGTTGTGGGTCTCAAAACAGACTTCCTAGAGGTCAAAGCACCCTGTAACTTCTAGAAACTCAGAATACGGGTTTGAAAGCAGATGATTGGGTGTTCCTAGAAACCATCCTGAGGTACAGGAAACCACCATTGTGCTAGGGATCGATCCATCAGGGTATCCCCCGGAAGGAGGAAGTGTACAGCAAACCCAAGTATTTCAAGTAAACCTGCAGCATGACAAAGCGGTACCTGCAACATCATCCAAGCCCAGACAGACATGGCCCTCATACAAGAACCCTACAATTATGGAGGGCATGTAAAAGGACTTGAGGAAGCTAAGGGTGAGTTTTTTTCCAATATACAAATAGCTGGTGTAGGCAAGTGGGACTTAGCATCAACCCCACTAAAACCATCTTGATAGCCTTCACTAAGAAAAAAAACTCTTAACTCTAGACAATAAGCTTCTGTGGAACAAACACGAAAAGGAGATTACATACAAGGCAAAAATGGCTCTAATAATGTGCAGAAATCTGGCAAGAACAAACTGGGGTTGTAACCCAAAAATCCTAGACTGGATGTACACTGCCATAGTGAGACCAATCATCACTTATGGAGCCATTGCGTGGAGTAGTAGAACTAGCCTATTGACGACGAGAGAAAACCTCTCCAAAATTCAAAGACTAGCCTGTATATGCATTACAGGAGCAATGAGAACATGCCCAACGGCAGCCATGGAAGTGATTCTCAACCTCACCCCTCTACATATGCTGGTGGAAAGTGTTGCAGAAAGAACAAGATACAGACTAAGTAGAGAGGGAATCATTAGAAAAAAAACACCTCCTCACTTCTTAGAAATCAGACAACTTGGGACATGCCACAAGACGGTATGATGAAAAAGTATAACTTTTCAAAGAAATTCGTCACGGAAATGAGCAACAAGAAGGAATGGGATCCAAATACCATTACCAGACTTGGAAAGAATGCCATTCGGTGGTACACAGACGGCTCAAAAGCAATAGAAGGAACTGGGATAGGAGTGTTCGGGCCAGGAACCAAACACTCTGAAAGCTTGCGAAAAATACCAAGTATATTTCAAGCGGAAATCCACGCCATGAGAAAGTGCGCCCAGTTCAATATTGATAAAGGATACAGAAGACAAAGGATTATCATAATGTCGGATAGTCAAGCAGCCATTAAGGCACTGAGCTCTTGTGTAATCAGTTCCAAAATGGTGTGGGAATGCCTAGACAAACTCAATGAACTAGGCGAGAACAACATAGTCACCTTACTATGGATTCCAGGACACACTGGAATAGAAGGAAATGAAATAGCAGATGAACTAGCAAAGAGGGGGACTGAAATACCTTTCTGGGGGCCCGAACCCTTTTGCGGAATCAGCTCCAATGTAATATTGGAAGAAATAAGTAAAGCCGAGAAAAAGAGATGATCTGACCATTGGAAAGATCTAGTAGGGCTTATACAATCAAAGACTCTTCTGGGTGACTACAACCTGTTTTGAGATCAAAAGAATGCATAAGTCAAAGTAAAACTGCGCTAAGAGTTTTGACAGGGATCCTAACGGGACATTGTCGCCTGAATGGGCACCTGAAAAAGCTCAAAATAGTGGAGGAAGAAGAATGCAGATTTTGTGGAATGGAAGAAGAAACCTCCATCCACATACTTTCCAACTGCACAGCACTCCAGAATCCTAGAGCACAGCACCTGGGAGATTACTGGATAGAAGAGGAACATTTGCCTAAGTTGAAGCCTGCAGACGTCCTAAAATTCCTCCGGGAAATAGGACTAAAGGAACTACTAGTTTCTGAGACTCTCCTCAGAAACTGAGTAGAAGTAAGGGGGCACAATAGACCTTTTAGGTCTCAGTGAATGTCACCCCAAAAATCACACATACACATACACATACAAGGAAATGAAATAGCAGATGTACTAGCAAAGAGGGGGACTGAAATACCTTTCAATGTAATATTGGAAGAAATAAGTAAAGCGGAGAAAAAGAGAAGATCTGACCATTGGAAAGATCTCGTAGGGCTTATACAATCAAAGACTCTTCTGGGTGACTACAACCTGTTGAGATCAAATGAATGCATAAGTCAAAGTAAAACTGCGCTAAGAGTTTTAACAGGGATCCTAACTGGACATTGTCGCCTGAATGGGCACCTGAAAAAGCTCAAAATAGTGGAGGAAGAAGAATGCAGATTTTGTGGAATGGAAGAAGAAACCTCCATCCACATACTTTCCAACTGCACAGCACTTCAGAATCCTAGAGCACAGCACCTGGGAGATGTCTGGATAGAAGAGGAACATTTACCCAAGTTGAAGCCTGCAGACATCCTAAAATTCCTCCAAGAAATAGAACTACTAGTTTCTGAGACTCTCCTCAGAAACTGAGTAGAAGTAAGGGGGCACAATAGATCTTTTAGGTCTCAGTGAATGTTACCCCAAAATAGGTACATACATACATACAAGGGTGAGTTGTAGTATTCCTCTGCGCATTTTCGTGAGGAATGAAATACAGGTATTAAAAACGCTTGACTTCTAGGCTATTCTTGAGACTGAAAATGCATATCGCAGAAAACCGCATGGAAATTATTATAGCCTCAGTATATGGGCGATTTGACTCACCAAGCCCACCTTCGTCCTAAATACTGGAGCAGCTGGCGAACTGCTGCAGGGTTGGAAATCTGCAGACTCGAATATAGTATAGTACATTCAATAGCCTTCTTCATCGTTTGTGACGTATATCCGGGTTTTGGGTATGCCGTTTATTTTCTTTGCTATTTTGACATATACCTAACCTTAAATTTGATTAATGAAATCATCTGGATCGCATTCAGCAAGATTCAAAAAGGCTATGAAATTAATAATTACCGGCTTCTTTTTCTAACTGAAAATACTTGAGAACTTTCAAAATGCTGATGTTTTTCGGTGCATCTAGGCATATTTTTTGTATTATTTAAATAAATATAACAAGATTAATATTCACTTTTCATAAAATAATAATTGACTGTAAACAACAAAGTACAGACCAGACGAGAACTGTCAGTGAGACATTAGAAAAAGACGTGAGACACATTGCCAATACCAAAGGTACGTCTGCATCCTATTTTGAATGCTGTAATCCCTCCCGATTGATAGGTCGCGCTTGCGCGAAATCTAACCATCAACTAAACAAATTTTTTAAATCAAAAATCTATGAAAATCTATGAGCCCCAAAGATAATTTTTCCTGAGAAGTTTTTTATAACGGAAGGTCACGCAATATCATCAAATGTACAACAGGTGAATAAAACTAAATATAATGCTAAATAAATCTTTTTTTCATAAAACACATGCACTGCATATTTGTTCGCACAGAAAATCCATGATAATTGTTATCTAAGTTATAAAAGTTATCAGCATGTTCATATAATATAATAAAAAAAATGTAAATACGCATGCTCGGATAATAAGCAAACCATTAGCACCGTACATATACAAACAGTAGGCTCACTCTAAGCTCCTCCCAGAGCAATGTCTATCTTACTGGGACTCACATGCTACTCTTTTTCGGGATTTTGAAGTTCCAATCGAGCGATAGACAGATACCGTGTGACTTTTGTAATTCAAGCTTACGAGCGGAGTAGTATAGAGGCTGGATTTTTTCAATAAATGCTATTATTCCGCATTGTTTTTAGCTAAACGCAATAGAATTCTGAAGTATGTTATAGAATCTGCTATAATTACTAACTATTTTATACTTATACAAGATGTTTAATTCGGAAAGGGCCTAACTTTGACTGTGTAGATGGGGATTACTTTGGTGCTTCCAAAAACCTATATTCAATGTGTCTTCTGCACTTTATAACCGACTTACAGGGTGTTTTATAAATTTATCCTTATTCTTTCGAACCTTATAACTTCCGAATTACCCTGTATATTATTTTGAAATTTTGTACACGTAATAATCATTACCTAGAAACTCCATCAAAAGCATCTCCAAAAAGATAATGCAGGTCCGGCTTAACAAAAAATATCAAAACTCGTCTTTCATAAAAACAACACCCTATATATAGATTTTTTGAAAATTGCTCTTTATAATTGGAAATAGTATGAAAAATCGAATCTACTTATTTCCTTTTAATTTTTCCGCAGACAATTTAACTACCAAATATGTACCATTATAGTTATAATTTATGCACGTTTTGGGGGTTAACAATATTATCGGAAAGCTTTTTTTCTATTTTTTATCTTGAAATGAAATCTATTAATGCATCTAGAGAAGCATCCTAGAAATTCAATTGAGTTTGTATGTCTACGACACCATTTAAAAATGCGATTACAGGGCCGTACTTAGGACATATTCATTCAATATGTTTCGAATATTTCGAGCACCTTGTATAAGGATCAGAAATAATCCAGATCTGATCAGAAGAAGAAGGTCCGTTCGCAATATTACAAAAAGGGCAAGAAAGTGCATAGAGCAGAATGGAGGTAATTTTGAGCAATTTTTGGTAGTGTAATGTTTTTCTTATTTATTTAAACAGTTTTTAACGTGGGATAAAATTATACGCTCACTATGGCTAAATACTATTGATTTATTAAAGTGTGATGCCTTTTGGCCGAAATATTATTTATTAATTATTTAAATTATTATTATTATGGTATTATTATGAATAAAGACATAAATTCCCTTGAAGCTAATATCAATAAAGCATGAATCGTTTACATATATGAAAACAGAAAGGTCTCACGTAGGATGTCAAGTTCAGAGTGCGAAATAAACGTAAACAGAATTGTTTATGTTTACAAAACGGTGAACTTGACTCGTCGTATAAATATGTTAACGAAAGTTTTTTAACATTCATTCTAAAGACATTCGATTCATATTCAAAGACATTCTAAATGTATTCTATTCATCGTAATCATTTTAATTGATATTCTAATTAGTACTAATAATAAGTGAGTTAATGTATAATAGTAAAGTAAGGTAATAAAGAGAACATGTCCCAGTGATTCCAGTAGTTGTTTTATTCTTGTGAGATGACACACCAAGTGACCAGCAACACCACCTAGTCAGAGGCCCTTCCACACTTCTAATGCACCAAGTATCCATAGTAGGATATATACATTACATGGCGACCCTGCCACTTACACACTATAATAAACTTAATTTATTTACACACTACTTAATGTCTATTAATTTATCTACGATCGGTATAATAATTGTCCTAATTTATCTTCAACACTATTTATATTCACTTTCTGTTCACTCACTGTATACTGAAACTGTTTACCGATTCACTGTATACTGAACAACTCCCCGATTCACTCGAAAACCCGCGTATATATAGTCCCTCGAATCTCTAGAACTTTCTTGAATTCACCACCCTGCGTATACTTTATAATTCGAGAACATTCGCGATAAACCATTGTATGGCCTGGTACGCTTCGAGAACAGTCTGAATATTACCTGCGAAAGAACCTTTCTAGAAAGGTCGCATTCATATTTGCGACAGGACCGGCTTCGGAATCAGTGAGTTCGTAACAGTAGGTTAGAATAGCTTCGTTTGGACAATGCTGTTAGAATTTCTTGTTTTTTTTTCATGTCAATTAATGAAATACCGATACCATTGTTAACCCCCAAAACGTGCATAAATTATTACTTTGACTGTAAATTTTTGATAGTAAAATTGTCTGCGGAAAAATAAAAAGGAAATATAGGTTTTTGGAAGCACCAAACTGATCCCCATATACAGTTGAAGTTAGGACTTTTCCCAATGAAACACCCTGTATAACAACGTACATTTTCATCAGCCTCGTACCAAACACTCCATCTGAAGGTGGTAAATCGGACGACCCCTGTATATACAATGCAGGTGTCTTTTAACGACCGTTTTTCGGCATGTCTTTACCTATAATCGTTACATGAACCTACTATTCATTGTCTATGTTCGGTGCCATTGGCAACAGTAGGTTTGTTCCAACAGACAATCAGGGGTGCGATTATACTCAAATTTGATTTTGCTCATTGGCAAATTTGGGAAAATCTGAAACTAGACCGCAAATGCTATAACAACTAATCTGTAGTAATAGTTAAGTTTGTCACAGAGTCACAGTACAGCAAGAAATTACTCTTGTGTTTATGCGCACTAAGCTCAAGCTGACATTTGTTTGCATTAGGTCTGTTCTCACAAGCATCACATACAGTCTTTGACAACCGGATCCGGCGCAGGGACGCTAAAGTGTTCTCGGGAGAACGATTTAGGGTTTTTGCGCCGAATCCGGATTGTCAAAGACTGTCTGTGATGCTTGTGAGAACAGACCTATTGTCAACAGAGAATAACTATAGGTTCTTTGCGCTTGCGTCTGATTTACACTATCTAACAAATACACAAACTATTGGGAAAAGTAGAATTCGATAGATGGCGCTCTGAAATGTCAACGTCATCTTAGCAACGAGTAAAACAAATCAGCTGCCGTATAAGCCCTTTGATATTTAAGTGGTTTTATTTTGCTGTTTTAGTTATTTTCAGTGTGTGTTTTGCAAAACTTTTGCTTTTTCTTTGATTGTGCTTTAGTATTTTGTGTTGTTAAACTAAATTTTTATTTTTGGAGTAATAGGTATGGTTGATATTTGTGAAAAGTACAACAAGCGTTCAATCAACTGTTTAGTTTTAGATCTGAATTCGTGTCTTTATTTTATTTTTGATATATAGTCATATCTACAAAAGTTCCAGGGAAGGTACGTTTGTATTGAGTGATATTTTAAATCTTCAATACCGACTTATTTTCTCTTTGATAACCTCTTCCATAATATCTCTGATTATATAGAATATTACCTCAGAAATGATGACATGATACAAAAACACAGTTTTAAACTTGTTACTGACACAAAATTGAACAAATAAAGTACTTGCATATAATACAAAAACAATGCAAAACGAATTAATTTACTCGTTGCGATAGTAACAATTTTTTCCGCCAGAGGTCTCATTGAATTCTACTCCGCCCAATTGAGAATCTCACTATATGATTGGTGTATTACGGGTTGCGCAAAACGAGAGAGATTCAATATCTCACCCTTTATTAATTATCGTTATTATAGATATTGAAAAAAAAGTTCTACATAAAAGTTGTGTGGTTATAACATTTTTTTGTTAAATATTTCCACCGTCAAACTGATAAAATGTTACCTCATATTTGTTTCAAATAATGCTTGGCTGAAAGTATTATCAATAACTCACAAATTCGCTGTGGGAACAAACCTAACCTAACTTTTATAGGCCAGACGATAGGGGTAACAACTACAAGTAATAAGCAATACGGCTGATTTTTTTTTTCAAAAGTACCTTAAAGTATGTAGATTAATATAAAAAAAGTTCACCAGTCTATCGATTTCGCAAATTAGAAAACAAAATCCAAAAACTTTTTTTTTCGAAATTTTTTAATATTTCGCGCTGGGAGGAAGATAGAGAAAAATAAAAAATACCACCGTGAAGAGGGAGTGTTTTGCAACAAAAAAGGTTTCCTGCGTTTCTTTCGTCCAAGTAATGGTTTGTCCGGAAAAAATTCGGTAAACTAAGTATGTGTTCCGCATCCGGACGAAAAAAACGTAAGAGACCTTTTTTATTGCAAAACACTTCCCCTACACGGTGATATTTTTTATTCTTCTCCACCTTCCTCCCACCGTGAAATATTGAGGAATTTCAAAAAAAGGTTTTTTATTTTTTTTTATAATTTTAGAAATCGATAGACCGGTAAACTTTTTTTTATATTAATCTACATATTGCATAAACTTTGTACTTTTGGTGTAAAATGACCCATACCGACTGACCTATTAGGTACATAAAATAAAATGATTTCTCACTCAATAAATATTTCACACGAATGTTAAATTATATGTAAAGATTTGTATACTCATTTGCTCAAGCATTTGTTACACTCGAATTATTTTTTTTCGAATGACCACGCAAATGTATAATCAAATTATAGTTTTGTGAAAAATGTTTCGAGCAAATTTCACACTTGAACGGTTTTTCTCCAGAATGGCATTTCAAATGCTTATTCAAATTACCTTTTTGCGAAAACGATTTACTACAAATATCACATTTGAACGGCTTCTCACCAGTGTGTAAACGCGAATGTCTATTTAAATGATTTTTCTGTGAAAAAGATTTAAGACAAATGTCACATTTGAATGGTTGTTCCCCAGTGTGAAAATGTAAATGTTTATTTAAATGCACTTTCTGCGAAAAAGACTTCAAACAAATGTCGCATTTGAATGGTTTTTCCCCCGTATGAATACGTTCGTGTCTATTTAAATGATCTTTATCGGGAAAGGATTTCGGGCAATAGCTGCATTGAAACGGCTTTATTCCTGTGTGCAGATGTAAATGTCGATTTAAACGATTTTTATCTAAAAATGGCTTCGAACAAATTTCACATTCGAAAGGCTTCTCCCCCGTATGACCACGCGTATGTATGTTTAAATTGTATTTCGATGAAAAAGATTTAAGACAGATGTCACATTTGAAAGGTTTGTCCCCGGAATGACATCGCAAATGAGCTTCTAATTCACTTTTCCACGAATAAGATTTCGAGCACGTTTCGCATTTGAATGGTTTTTCACCTGTGTGACCAGCCAGATGTATTGTTAGAAGATAATTTCGCAAAAAAGTTTTTGAACAAAACGTACATTTAAACGGTCTTTCCCCTTTGTGACCGAGCAAATGAGTAACAAATGTACTTCTCCACAAAAAAGATTTGTGACAAATTTCACATTCGAATGGTTTTTCCTCTGTATGAGTTAGTAAATGTTTATTTAAGTTACATTTAAGTGTAAATGATTTTAAGCAAATGACACATTTGAATGTTTTTTTTTCCTCGTGACAAAACAAATGTGTAGCTAAGCTACCCTTCACTGAGAAAGATTTGAAGCAAATGTGACATTTAAACGGCTTTTCTCCTGTATGTGAACGCATATGTATTTGCAAATAACTTTTTTGTTTAAACGATTTTGAACAAATAGAACATTTTATCAAACTTTTGTTTGCATGGCAATGTAAGTGGTAAATTAAATAGTTTTTGGTTCTGAAAGATTTTGAACAAATATCACAATTAAAACGTTGACCCTCATTTCGATACTTTGTTTTTAAACAACTTTCACATTTCTGTAGACTGTAGCCAGTATTAGAACAGTTACATTTATTATCATTTAAAACATTTCCATTTTCAATTACCTCATCTTTTATTCCATGTTCAATCAATTCAAACTTATCTATGATGTTGGCTTCGAAAACAGTGCTTGAATCAATCTCTTTTTTGTTAGTTTCAGTATAAGATAATTTTTTCTGTTTAACACAATGATTTGCTGAAAAGTGACCAAAAAATTCTTTTCGTTTCCTGTACATCTTTCCACAAACCATGCACAGAAATATTCCTCTAACAGGTTTCATTTTCTTCATGTTATTTTTATTTAACAATAGACCTGCAAATAATAGAAAATTAAATTCATTTACAGTACTGGAGGATGGACATTTAAATAAGTTTTTTGCTCTTTTAAGAAAATTCCTCATATTTCAGTAAACAAGTATAGTGTGAGCAATAGACAAAAATTTTCCATCTGTTATTAACTTGTGATGTACATCAAGATCAAATTTAGTCGGCATGCCATGGACAGATGCCTTAAATGGCCCAAATTAAAATTATCTATCTTTGGAAGCTAGAGAAACGGCAGAAACAAAGGTAAAGTAATATTGACAAATGACAAGTGGTAGGTATAAACGAAACAAGTTCAATGAAATCTGAAAACCACTAGTAGCTGCACTTTGTACCAGTGGTAGCAGTATAGATTACCAGCTAACAAGGAATATTTTGTAAGTGTAAGTTTTTTAGTGCTTGAAAATAAATAAATAGCATTTTCTAATTCAGATCTAATTGGTTTTGCAAAGTTGGACCTCTAGAAATTTCATTGTAGTGCAGATTATATGGTGAAATACAAAGAAATCTTAAAATAAGATAAAGTAAACATTTTAGTTGCTTTAGAAATACACATTTCAATATATTCATGATAAATGGAGAGATAGATTCCATTCTCCATTATTAGATTATCTCTTAGATAGCATATAAATCTATACATAATATGTCCCTATATAAGTGTATAATTTGTTTTCTGTTATTCATTTCGGAAAATTAAACCACAATATGTATTATATTTTTCAATTCAATGTTTAGGTGGTGTTCTAGCTATGGTTATCAGGAACAGGTTTAGTTGCCCAAAATAAATAACAAAAAGAATAATTAATACACTACAAGTAACAGACATATGATGTATAATATAATAATAAGTTAATTTGAATACTATAAATATATAATATAGGTTAAAAACGAAAACAAGCAAACACTACAGTTAAATCTTAAATCTGACTCTGTGTTTCAGTAATATAATAGATACTGTAGCTCTCCTTTCAGCATAGATCCTTCTCCCTTTACTGCACATTTTAATAAAGGAAAGATGCTGTTAGCACCATTTACATCCATATATCACCCCACTAAACAAAAGGAAAAAGTGATGCTTTTCTGGCACCTTTCAGAATTATTATACAGCTAAATACTATCAGATAAATTTCACTTACCCTGTTTCACTTTAAAATGTTTCAATTTATTTTCAGCTTTGATTGGTTTGTTAATAGAAATATTATATTCTGTTTTAACAGGTGTACTACTTTCTTGAAATACTAGTTCATTATTTGCATCCACGATTGTCTCTTGTTTGATTGGAAGTTCACTATACATTTTGTCAATTAAATGTATTTCTTGTGTAAGGGATGCCATTAATTCCTAACAATTTCTTGATTTTTTTCGTATTTTCTAACATCTACTGCATTCATACAATTACAAATTGTAGCACGTTTGGTAATTGTTTCACATCTATTTATTATTAATATATCACTCATAAGATATCACTGTGTTGATGGATGCCATGGCCATATTGTTTATCCACAAACATGCACAAACACGAACTTGTGACATGCTTGTGACCACAAACCACAGAATACACCAACTAACTGAGCTGGAGTATTCTGTGCCACAAACCACAAAACATAGGGGCATGCTCACAAATGCACTCCTCAAATGCAGCATGTGTTATCTATGATTGCGTTCAGAAAACACAACTGCTGCACAACCGTTGAGTAAAATGTTTTGTGAACTCACATTGATCAATGCGCGAAGCTCAACATCATGGAGACTAGATCATGGCCACCTCTCTAGATGCTCAACATGTTTGGTGAGCGAGCGGACGTCAGTGTAGTGTAGATGCTCCCAATAACAAAAAACCTGCAAAAATCTTATGATTTAAATGGAAGACGTTAACCGTCATTCTTGTCATAAAAACCACTTTTTGTTGGCCACACC
>CAJUYI010002803.1:0-20974 GCA_910591695.1 Galerucella pusilla | reverse complement strand
CAATTTTTCAAAAACTTTTCGACAAAAAAATAATTTAATGACTTTTTCAGGAAAGGGGGAGCATTTTTGGATTTTCAAAAATACTTCATTTTTTTACAAACAAATTTTTTTAAATAATGATTTTTCAAGATATAGAAAAGGAGCAATTTTTTAAAAACTTTTCGACAAAATAATAATTTAATGACTTTTGGGAAAGGGGGAGTATTTTTGGATTTTGAAAAACAACTTTTTTTAAATAACGTACAACAAAAAATGGTACTTAACCCAAACAATTTTACTTTAAAATTCTTAAATATAAAATTTCCCAATTTTAACTCGAAAAATAGCAATAAATGTCAAACTTGAGAAAATTTATTAACTTATATATCCAAA
This sequence comes from Galerucella pusilla, assembly GCA_910591695.1. Taxonomy (NCBI): domain Eukaryota; kingdom Metazoa; phylum Arthropoda; class Insecta; order Coleoptera; family Chrysomelidae; genus Galerucella; species Galerucella pusilla. The sequence continues at coordinate 20,602 of CAJUYI010002803.1, read as the reverse complement.
ATCGATGAAATGTGATAGAAACTATAATTTACTGTCTTTTATATATAACGAGAAACATTTTTTGGATTCTAAAAAATACTTTCCAGTCAATAAATGTTTTTAAAGAAGTGGGGGGGGTCATTTTTAAAAAAAATTTCACAATACCTGAGAGGCAAAAAAATGTGTTTAAGAATAAGATGAAGCTTTTTCTGCTTTTTCAAAAATACGATCTAGCCTTGATGGCACTTTTTTTTCCAAAGTACTTTCAATACTAAAAACGTTTTAAGATGCAAGCGGACACTTTTTGAAACAGCCCCCCCACAAAAACCATTTTTAAATATAGTCAGGCCGCCCTTAGTTTACCACTTCCGCATTAGAAAGTTATAGAGATAAGGTGGTTACGTTATTTCAACCTGACTTATAGCAGACAACACCTAAAATTCCGTTTTTTTATGAGCGTATATAAAAATTAGGACCTAAAAAGGTCATTATCTCGAGAAATATCAATAAATATGGACCAAACTTTACCAAATTTACAAAATTAGAAAGTTAGAGACAATAAAAATGAAAACAACACCACATAGAAGTAATGGCCTAATGAGAATAACAATCAAATTCAAAATCCATTCCAGCCAATGACTAAAACTAATTCTAAGGAATGTACTTATTGCCTTAAATGATTATTGAATGAAATTTACAAGAAATAGAACACAAAGAGAGTTTTGGAATGTTTTTTTTTGGCTTAGCATAATAATAAGCTTGGCACAGAACTCAGTGAGGGCACTGAAACATGCTATAGACATCAGCATTTAGATCTAGGAGTATCCTAGATGTCAATTAGGGTCAAAATTACAACAACCTGTTTTTTTAACTAAGTTGTTTCTTAAATTTATTCAAAGATATGTTTCAATCTGATTTTTTTTTCAAATTACGTTTAAACGTGCTGGACAAATTCTGGATTGAGAAAAGAGAAACCAGTGAATTCGGTTTGGTCCAAATTCATCATGAATAATTTATCTGTTGGCGTTAAGTCGGTTTTTTCAGACGTAAATTGTTTGTCAAAGTTGCTGACATCTTTACGATGTTTCTAGAAAATAAAAAAATATATTGAAAAAATTCCATACTATCCTTAGTACAGTACAATCTTCACTTCAAAATATTGCGATTTAAACCAACTAGCCTTAATAAAATGTTGATATTAAGAGATACAGGGTGTTGAACATGAAATTTTAATTTTCGTTTTTTACAATAACTTTAACGCTTTTTGACGTATATGCACAAAAATTTGAGGCTAGGGGTTTTTTGATATGAGAAATCATAATTTTGTACCTATTTCGATGTATTTTGTAGAGGGCGCCACATAGGCCACGTATGTGGCATAAGTGTGCGCAAAACTTTTTTGCCTTTTACATTAGCACTTCTTTTGTAAAAAATAATTGGTATAATAAAAGGTATACTTGTTAGTATCCCCAAATCTTAACGGTTTCAGAGATAATTACATTTTAGTGATTAACTACATGATTATTATTCAATGAAATTACGTTCGAAAAATGTAGTTGTGAATACGATATTTATTATTTTTAAATATTAAAAGTACCATACATATTTTCCATGTTATCTGCTTCTATATACCCTAATATCACAGTATAAGAACCAACCAGTAGTATATCTCTCATAAATTTCATTCATAAATTGCCAGAGCTTTTGATAACCTTGAACGGATCGCTTTACGATTTATTTTACCATAGGCGTAGGTGGCATAAGTTTTAAAATGACTTGAACGTGTTAAATGTTTGTTCTTAAATATTGTAGAACAGTACACTGATGAGTGAATAAAACAATATTCTTATACCAAATCAAAGTGTGCGCAAAATCTTAACGGTTTCAGAGATTTTTACATTTTAGTGATTAACTATATGATTATTATTCAATGAGATTACGTTCAAAAAATGTAGTTGTGTGTACGATAATTATTTTTTTTAGTATTAAGATGAACAGTATTAGCACAGTATATGAGCGAACCAGTAGTGACGTTACACTTCCGAGCTCTCTGTGACCTACAACGTCGTTCGGATGAGTATCTCATCCGGCGGCCAGTGCTGTGCTGCGATCCAACTAAAGTGCCAGTGGTAAATTTGCGAATCGAATTATTCATTACAGCTTATATTTTTACGGGTATTATTTTTATAGTTTATTAACCTATTTTTTGCAATGGATGCCATTAAAAAGAAGAAAACGGGTATTGTGTGTGTAGTTCGTGGATGTAACAATAAATATTATAATTGTGATGGAAAATTAAACATTTTTCTAGGGGATTCAGACAGGTAAGAAACTGTTAGTAATACTTTATTATTTGATCTTCATATTACATTTATGAGCCTTAGTTTAATGTATTGATTTAAATTGTTGTTTTTGTTTCAAAACTAAAGTTTGGCTCGAAGCATGCGATAGGCCTGACTTGATGCCAAAACTATAAACTCTATACAATAGTAGTCATTGTTTATGTGGTGCTCATTTTTAACCAGACATGATTATGCAACCTCATAAAAGAAAACTTGTTTTAAAAATATTCCTTTCATCAAATACTGCAATGCCTAAAGACTTTCAGACAAATTATTTATTGGAAAAGAATTTTGTTCGCTACTTTTGTGGATATTTAATTGAAACATGTTCGGAAATTCATACATGCAGCCTATGTGAGAAGTATTCACAAGCGTATCAGAATTTGGACGATTCGTCTTTATACTGTTACCTTAGAGCTTATGAAAATACGAATAAGAATTCTTTTGGAAACTTGAATATGCCGCATGGAAATTTTGTACAATACTGAGTTAACTGTATAAACCCTCACTTCGTGGAATCTACTCATCATATGGTTTTGAATGAAACTAACTGTTTCTAAATGACTCCACAATATATTTGTAAAAATGTGTAAATTGCAAGTAAATTGACAATTGTTTCGATATAAATATCATCGTCTTTCACATTTTTATAAATATATTGTGGAGTCATTTAGAAACAGTTAGTTTCATTTAAAACCATTTGTACAATACATCTCATTATTAGAAACATTATTCCAAATAACTTTTGAGAAAGTTGCTATGGAAGATAATATTGTTGAATCAATCATAGATATTAGTCAAACAACAGAGTTTGTTGATTTTCCAATAAAATATTTAATGAAACTTTATTACATATTACACATTAAAATTTGTCAATAAAAATTTTAAAAATCATAACAAAATGAAAATTGTACTATGGAAGAACCAATAAATATTTGGTATATGACTATTGTTTTATTCACTCATCAGTGTACTGTTCTAAAATATTTAAGAAAAAACATTTAACACGTTCAAGTCATTTTAAAACTTATGCCACCTACGCCTATGGTAAAATGAATCGTGAAGCGATCCGTTCAAGGTCATCAAAGCTTTGGCAATTTATGAATGAAATTTGTAAGAGTTATACTACTGGTTCGTTCTTATACTGTGGCATTAGGGTATAGAAGCAGATAACATGAAAAATATGTATGGTACTTTCAATATTTAAAAATAATAATTATCGTACACACAATTAGATCTTTCTAACGTAATTTCATTACATAATAATCATGTAGTTAATCACTAAAATGTGATTATCTCTAAAACCATTAGGATTTGGGGATACTAACAAGTATACCTTTTATTTCTTGTAATGATGTGGCTTTAATTATTTTTAAAAAAAGTAGCGCTAATGTAAAAGACAAAAAAGTTGTGCGTTCATTTATGCCGTATACGTGCCTTTGTGGCGCCCTCTACAAAATACATCGAAATAGATACAAAATTATGATTTCTCATCTAAAAAAACCCTCAACCTAAAATTTCTGTGCAAATACGTCAAAAAGCGTTAAAGTTATTGTAAAAAACGAAAATTAAAATTTCATGTTCAACACCCTGTATCTCTCTTAATATCGGAGACTACCGAGTTGTACCACGCTTACCTGACATAATCTGGCAGCGTAAAAGGTTGCCCTTTTTTGACCACCGAGTTGTACCACGAAATTGAAATCAGGTAGTCTAACACATTTTACATTATTCTCAGTAATTCTCTAATGACCTTTTCTCAATAAGTGAAACTTTCTATAACACCACCACCAATGTCGAAGTTTGAATTTTTCTTAAGGGTTGAGGGTGATAATACCTTCTTACTGCTGCTTACTATTTATTTATAATCTTCATACTAAGCGATCAGTCGTGAGTCGTGAGTTTCTTAAGACAGCAATGGAAGTCCAATCGATCTTTAGTGAAAAAGGTGCAAAATTGTTAGTGCTAAATAACTTTAAATTTTCAAAAGCACACATTGCAAAGTGTGGTAAAATTAGATGGCGTTGCACTAACACCAAAAGTAGATGCAATGCCAAAATATATACAAGTGCAGATGAAAAAACTATTTTGGAATCTCAGCTTGATCATAATCATGAAGGTGAGAAGACGATTGTGGTCAGATCCTCTGGTTTTTAGGATCCAAACACTAAAGTTTCACGAACTTGTCGTGATTTACACGAAACTCTCGATTGAGAGAATGTGTATATAGAATGAAATAAAGATTGTAGAATCTTCAAAACATATATTTGGGTACCAGAATCAAAAACTAAGACTCTGGCAAAATAATAGGGACAATACAAAAAACTTATTTTTTGACACTGACTTACAGGAGAATGATATCCTGATTTTGTACAAAATATAACACGCTAAAACTTAACAGGTTTTATCTATATCTAAACTAAACTACTCAACATTTTTGAAACATATCACATGAAATGTCAAATGATCAATCTAAAAGTGGTTGCAAGTTCGGTTGCTTTTTAACACCTTGAGAAAATGTTTTTAATTTAGTTTAAAGAGATTTGAACAGATTGCTAGGCAAGCTATTAGTAATAGCGTTAAAAGAAAAGCTGTTGAGGATAGCACAGAAAGGCCATCTAAACTAATTCATAAAGAATTAACTGTAAGTACTAAAATTTCTAGAAATTAAAGTATTATTAACAGTATGATTTTTCTAACATCTCGTAGAACAATGATTGGGCTTCAGACATTGGAAGCGATGATCTACTTCGTGTGAGAAGAAATCTGTACGAAGCACGGCGAGATGTTTTACCAGCATTACCTAAGGATATAAATCAGGTTTTTGATGCAGTTGTTAATTTAAATCTGAAAACTAAAATTAAAGATGAAAATTTCCTTTGCTGTTTAGATAAGGAAAACAATTTAATTATCTTTTCTTGTTTCACAAATTTATATTTCTTATGTTCCTGTGATACCATTTATATGGATGGTACATTTCAATATTGTACAAAGTTTTTTTACCAACTATTTACCATTCATGCTTTTAAAAAAGGTTATTATGTTCCAGTCATATTTGCTCTGTTACCCGATAAAAGTTGTAATACATATTTCAAATTGTTTCAAAATGTTAGCGATAAATGTAATGCACTTAACTTATCCTTTAAGCCAAAAAATATAGTAGTCGACTTTGAACAAGCAATTCATAGTGCAATTTATAGATTTTGGCCATATTCAAATTTAACCGGGTGTAGATTTCACTTATGTCAAGCATGGTACCGTAAAATTTTAAATTTAGGTTTGTCGAATGAATATAAAGATAAAAATTCAGAAATTGGCAAGTTTTTAAAGTTATTCTTTGGCCTACATTTTCTAGAACCTACCGAAGTAGGTGACTTTTTTTCTCTTGAAATATTTGACAAATCGCCCGATGATGAGAGAGTAATACAATTTTGTGATTACATAGTTGAAAATTATATATCAGAAGAAGCTAAATTTCCTCCAAAAGTTTGGGCATGTAACACAAATAGCATGTATCGGTCTACCAACGCTTGTGAATCATTTCATTCTTTATTAAAAAACAGTTTTTATTCTCCTCATCCAAATATATTTATTTTTGTGGACATGATAATAAATATACAAAATGAAACATTTGCAAAAATTAAGACTGCCAATGAATCAACAATTATTATAAAAAAATTTAAATCTGTTACTAGAAAGAAACATGAGTATATAACTTCTAAAATAAAAGAATTAAAAGAAAATAAGATCACCAAATTTGATTTTGTAAGATCTTTAAGCTATTATTATTTGCCGCAGTAGTACAAGAGATCTTAAATTGTAAAATTAATGTTAATTTGTCTGTATATTTCAAAACAAATTTTAAAAATATATCTTCTTTGTATTATATTATCGAATTGTATAAATAATTGTATAAATAAATGTAATAAAACTGTTTAGATTGTTATTTTAAACCGTTAATCCTCTCTAGAAATATGGTGGTACAACTAGACGGTAGGATTACATCTACCTGGTGTCCCGTGGTACAACTCGGCGGTCCCGTTAATATCAACATCTTATTAAGGCTAGTTGGTTTAAATCGCAATATTTTGAAGTGAAAATTGTACTGTACTACTTAAAGACCACCCTGTTTAATAAAAAAAAACTTACTATCTTCGGTTTGAACGGTGGTTGAACCTCCCGATTTTCAATCTTATCCCAATCGATTCGCCGGAAAAAAGCATGAATTCTCACATCTTCTTCCCCCCGCGGTCCACACCCCAATCGTTTATTGGGATATTTTGTTAAAAACTGCAAAAAAAAATTAATAACTCGAAAAAATTTTTCTTCCATAACTTACTCCTTTACAAACATCCTTCGCTTCCTTGGACAATCCCTTAGGATAACTCACATTATGGTCTGTTATTGCTGCAAATAACTCTTCTTCATCTTCCCCATCGAATGGAGGCTGACCGATCAGCATTTCATATAAAAGCACACCGTAAGCCCACCAATCCACAGATTTACCATAAGGTTGATACAGTATAATCTGAAATTAGATATTTTTCAACTACGTCACTGGAAAAAGTATTGTATTTACCTCTGGAGCTATGTAGTCGGGTGTGCCGCAAAAGGTTTTAGTTGTTCTTTCGCCTGTAATGCCTTCTTTGCACATTCCGAAGTCGGCAATTTTTATGTGGCCATCTTGGTCCAAAAGAACATTATCCAGTTTTAAGTCCCTGTAGATTATGCCGCGAGAGTGGAGGAAGAATAAACCTATAGCTATTTCTGCTGAATAAAACCTGAAAAAGTCAAATTTAAATGTTGAGAAATATTTAAAAATACGACAGAGTGACTGCTAGAGTAGTCAGGTCAGTTTTTCGCAAATATCTCGCGACCTATTGCTCGGAGGTCAATAGCAGCCATTATAAAAATTGTTCCTAGTGCAATTATCTACAAAAAATGTCTTTTGTATTTTTTTGTATAATCAACCGTTTTTGAAGTAGAGCGCTGTGAAAGCTACCTATGACGTAGAATGCAAGGCGCGTTTTTTTCACATGGTTTCCCCTGTAGGCATAGTCTATGATATTCAATAAAAGGTTTTCTTATTCAACATTTTTTAACCACAGGAATCGATTGAAAAAGTGATTCTAAGCAAAAAATGTTCTATACATTTTTTCATAAAATCAATACGCTTTTTAGAGGAAAAAATCGACGTTTTTGATATGTTTTTCGCGGAAAGCTCGAAAGTTATGCATTTTTTCAAAAAAACTGTAAAGAGCAAAATTGTAGCTTTTAAAAAAACAAGCGAAACCCTCTTCTTATAATTTTTCTAAAACCAATAGGAACCGAGATATGGCCCATCAATGATTAGCTTTTTTTCCCAAATGCAAAATGTGATAGATTCAAAGTCAAATACCGGAAAAATGATGCATTTTTCGTAGAAAACTCATAGAATCTTTTTCAAAGAGCTTAATTAGACCTTTCTTTGAAAAAAAAGGTCTGTAGCATCAAAATTGAGTGAATTGTGACAAAAATAAAGTCAGTACTGAATTTTTTATACAAAAAAATCGGTGAAAACAACCCCCTAACTACCCCCCTAACTACCCCCCTAATTGAAATTGATTTTTACCCTTGTGCAATTCTCTTTGTACATGTATGGTTAATATGTCCAAGAAGTTTGACCAATTTAAAATTCATAGTTTTCGAAAAATTATGGCTTGAAGTAAAAAGTTATTTTTCATAATTTTGTATTTTTTACCCTTTCTTTCAAAATAACTCCGAAAATATTAGAGGTACAAGCAAAGTTAAAAAACGAAATTGTAGTTTTTTTATAAAAAAAAAATTTTTGTGAGTAGATTTTTTGTACAGTTAATATTTGACGAGATATAGCCGATTGAAACGTCTATTTACGCACGATCACCACCTTTTTTTAGCCCTTTAAACTCACCCCATTTAAAAACGAGAGGATCTAAGAAGATTTAACTTACAGATCCTTGTAGTTCTTGAAAAACCCTACAAAATCGTTTCTTATTTTTATAATAAATACTATCGACCTCCGAGCGAGATATTTGCGAAAAACTAATTTTCGGGACCCTTTGACCTTCATAACTTTTTTATCCGGCACGATATCGATGTCGCTTTTTTACATCTTTATTACAACACTGTATTGAAGGTGTATATGAAAATCCAGCTCACTAGGAATTTTTCCGCAGATTGGGGTTTAAAATGCCTTAAATTACTGGACTATAATGGCTGTCATCAAAAATTCTGAAGCTGCTCTAATTGTTTTAATTCCTAAAACTCTTTTAGCTCTAAACTAATTATTTTCATGTTTAAAATTCAATGGTGTAGTGACTCTTTTATGTTCAAACTATATTTCTTGTCGGAAATTTAATTTTCTCTCAGCGTTCATGATAAATGTCTCGTAATTAAATGAAGAACATCAACTTACACAGCAACTGGCTCTTTGAATTTTCCGCACTGTTGTATTTGGAACATTAAATCACCCCCGTTCACGTACTCCATAACAAAATATAAACGATCCTGCAAAATATGAAAGAGACAGTATTAAATTGTTAATTAAATTGTTTTTGACTGATTTAATGGTACATTGTTACCAGTACCTGGCCTATAATATATACGGCAGGCGCCAAACGCGATGGCGAGAGATCGCTCAGGTGTAGACTCTCCCAACTAAATTATTATTGGATTACCATGAGCCCCTTGCCGGTCAGTGTCGTACCTATAAAATTATTTAGACAATGCCCAGCGCCAACAGAATTGGAGGACAACTAATGATACGTCTCTGTACAGAACATTTATACAGTGTGGAAACCACTTATGGAATACAATTCTTTATGTCATTATTTCAGAAAATTATAAAAAATGCCGAGACACGTCAACTTTTGAATTGAGTTGTGCGTTAAGTAAACATAAATGTAAATGTACAGGGTGATTCACGCAATTATGACATAGTCGGTGTTTTTTTTAAATGAAACACCCTGTATATTTGCATATTTTTGAAATTCTCTTAATGAACCGATTCCAACAAACTAAATAATGTATGGTCAAGGGTGAAATTTTTAGTTTTACAGTTATTAAACACATACATAAAATACCTGATGTATTTGATTAAAATACATTGGAATAAATGCTTAAAATGTTCTCCACCTAGTTGTTGGCAATAGCACAGTCTCCTATAGAACTCCTCCTTAACTTTGTTTAAAGTTTGAGGAGAAATATTCCGTATTTCTGTAGTTATCCTGTCTTTGAGGTCTACAATGCTAGTAGTTGGTTGTGTTGCATATACTTTGTTCTTGAGATAACCCCACAGAAAAAAATCTAACGGCGTAAGGTCTAGCGATCTAGCTGGCCACTCAATAGCACCTCTTCGTCCAATCCATTTATTGGGGAAGATTTCATCTAAATAAGTTCTTACCATTAGAGCATATAATGGGGTGTTGCCCCGTCTTGCTGGAACCAAACATTTTCATTCGGTAAGCTAGGATCTATTGCGTTGGGATATAAGTTTGCCAACGCAGGAATAACTTCATTTCTAGGCATATTTAAATATTTTTCAGCTGTCAAATTTCCATCTATAAATATAGGACCAATAATATGGTCGCCTATGATACCGGCCCAAACGTTAACCTTTTGAGGGACTGAGTATTAGGATTCTCTGCTGACCAATATCTACAGTTCTGTCGGTTTACCTCTCCATTCAATGTGAATGTTGATTCGTCAGAAAAAAGAATGGCACCAAGAGCTATCTCATTTCTGTTCAGCTTATTCATCAATCTTTCGCAGAAATCCATTCTACGATCTGGATCTTCTTCTGTTAACTCCTGCACAAAAGTTAATTTGTAGGGATGAAGTTTTTCTTCTATGAAGACATCTGAGAACAGTTGTAAGACTCACATTATTTTCACGGGCAATTTGACGTGTACTTGAAGTTGGATTCTCTTCGACACTTAACAAAATATCCACTTTCACATCATCTTCAACGAAGTGTGGTTTTATTTTCAATGGTTTGACAAGTCCAAATTCTGTAATATTGGAAGAAATAGGTAAAGCCGAGAAAAAGAGAAGATCTGACTATTGGAAAGACTTAAACTGTGCCAAGAGTTTTAACAGGGATCCTAATGGGACATTGTCGCCTGAATGGGCACCTGAAAAAGCTCAAAATAATGGAGGAAGAAGAATACAGATTTTGTGGCATACTTTCCAACTTCACAGCATTTCAGAATCCTAGAGCACAGCACCTGGGAGATTACTGGATAGAAGAGGAACATTTACCTAAGTTGAAGCCTGCAGACATCCTAAAATTCCTCCGGAAAAAAGGACTAAGGGAGCTACTAGCTTCTGAGATTCTTCTCAGGAACTAAGTAGAAGTAAGGGGGCACAATAGATATTTTAGGTCTCAGTGAATGTCACCTCAAAGAGCTGTAGTGGGAGGTAACATGTGCGGATAGGGGTGGGCTCGCCATAATGTTTGGCGCTTGCAGTAGGGGATTTTTATTACTCACCATTGTTTGGAAACACGAGTGGAGTTGTACTAGGAATGGAGGTTTACTAGAGAGAGCCAGTACGCGTTTTTCAACCATGGTGCATTCTACATCGTCGTCCTGAATTATAATGTCCTTTTTAAGGATTTTTATTGCATACAGTTCGTCCGTGCCTTTCCTTTCCGCCAACATAACCTGTTAAAATACATAAAATCACAATCAAAACAATTTAATAATAAAAAAAATTACACTACCTTCCCAAATGATCCTTTTCCCAAAACCATGAGGAAATTAAAATCACTAGCTCTTATTATATCTTTCTTTCCCATATTATGAGGTACATCTTTATCTACCAACAACGTGGGTTTTTTCGTAATAGAAGTTGTCTAAAATGTCAATAATAAAAATTTATATTATATTATTTATAAAAAATTTTATAACGCACCCTTTGTTGATTTTTAATCTGTACCATATCGATACCTTCCTCCGGCACCGGAACATTATAAAACTCCCCTTCTTCTTGTGTTAACAATTTGAACCAACCGTTCGCTGGTGATTTCAAAATTTCCGATATTCCGAACGACAGCGACCCCATAAAATCGTTTCGAGAAGTTCTGTCCCAATCCCAAATTTCTATCAACAATCTCCTGTCTTTATCTTCGGGTTTGAGCTCGCTAAAAATTAAGATACGTCGTTGATATTTTGTACAGTGCTATTCAAAAGTCCCCTCCCCCCTTCGTATCTTTTGAACGGCTACACTTACATTAATAAAATTTGGAGGGTGAAAATTAAGTGTTGTAAACTTCTCTACTAATGGCAACAGGTGACGTAATAGTAATAGATGACGTCACAGTGCCACTCTTCAATCATTCTTTCTTTCAAAACGCCAATGCTATCTCGTGCCGTAGTATAAACCTTGTATTTCAAGTACCCCCATAGAAAAAATCTAATGGTGACCGAGGTGGCCATTCCATAGGACCTTGCCGGCCGATCCATCTACCTCGATATTCTTCATCCAGGTAACGTCTTACTGCACCATAATAATGTGCAGGAGCACCATCTTGTTGAAATGTTATTTCCAGATGGCCGAATTCATCTGGATTATCGTCCAGAATTTCAAGAATTAACGGCTCAATTGCATTTTGTAACATCTCCAGATACACTTCACCGCTTAAATTTGAATTTAGGAAGACAGGACCAAATATGTAGTTTCCCAAAAAACCTGCCCAAACATTGACTTTTTCTGGAAATTGGGTATGTTGTTCACGAGAGGTGTGAGGATTTGTGTCACTCCAATACCTTACATTTTGTGTATTCACATTTCTATTGAGGCAAAAAGTACTTTCGTCACTAAAACATCCTTTGTCTTCTGTATCCTTTATCAATATTGAGCTTGGCGCACTTTCTTATGGCGTGGATTTCCGCTTGAAAGATACTTGGGATTTTTCCCAAGCTTTCAGAGTGTTTGGTTCCTGGCCCGAACACTCCTATCCCAGTTCCTTCTATTGCTTTTGAGCCGTCTGTGTACCATTGAATGGCATTCTTTCAAAGTCTGGTAATGGTATTTGGATCCCATTCCTTCTTGTTGCCTAATTAGCGAATTTCTTTGAAAAGTTATACTTTTTCATCATACCGTTTTGTGGCATGTCCCATGTTGTCTGATTTATTTTATATACTTTATATACAGGGTGTCACAGGACTTCGAATGTACCATTACGTCCGTCATAACTGGATTATGTTGCCAAGCAAATTTATCAAAGCCATTTAATATTTATAAATAGAAAATAGCTATTTGTGTATTAAGAGCGGAAAGTGATACTTTGCCGCTTGAGGCACGCGTCGCGCGGGCAATCTGCCGAAAGCGGCAATGCACTTTCTGCTCGAATTGCACAAAAGATTTTTTCTACGATCACCTTATTTTTAAACAAATAATTAAAAAAAAACATGAAAAGTACACTTTATTAGAATGTGATGTTGAAAACATGTAACAATTATTGTTTTTCGTATTTACCTCTGCATTTAGTTGGCAGAAGATTAAGAGTAATATTTTTAGCAAAATCTGCTATATCTGGAGGTGTGCTTGAAAATTCACTGTCACTATCCATTTTTCAAATAGCTATTTATAAACAGACAACTTTTTTATAAACTAAAAATGAAATAATAACGTTTCATTAATTCCATAGTCTACTATTTTCACAAAATAGTAGGTAGGTACTAAAATATGCAATCACTGTTGCATCTAGGTGTATAATGCATTGCCTACCTTCTGACTGTTATATTTCTACTACGTAAGCTTGTCCGTATAAATCAGTACTATGAAAATAGGAATCTGCAAAAACGATCAAGAAAATTGTCAATCTTAACAACGTTATATTTGTAATAAGTTGTAAATATTGATTTTTATCTTGAACTAAGAAATAAATCCTTCACTGTAGTATTGAATCAAAATAATATCAATGTATGAGGTTTAAATTATTTTATAATTTCAACAAAATTAAACATATAAAATATACACCTCCATCTATTTGTTGGTAGCGTAACCTGCAGCGTTGTAAATCCAGTAACTTGTATAAATTGTAGATGTCAGTCAAATTATATAGGAATATTTATTAATTTCGTTCGAAATATCTTCAAATATTAATATTTCAACTAAAATATTCGGACTGCTCTACATTTTGTTTTAATATATCTATTATTTACTACCTTTCTTTAGTTTATTGTAAATGGAAACAGGCGAGCGGAAAAGTACGCTCTAGAGCGTAAATAATGTCAATTATGACAGATCGCGGAAAACATCAACTTTGCGGTTAGATTTGAGTGTGCAAAAGTCTACTTTGGGTAGTGATCGTAGGAAAACATTTTTAACTTTAGAACCCTATATAGTTCGTTCAGCTGGGACTCCCCTGTTTATTCGTGAAATAGGGTTACTTACAATATTAAAGTTTCATTCCAGACAGGATTGAGGTTGGATTTGATTGTTTTGGTTTTCTTTTTGACGTTGTCGGAATCTGGAATGAGCTTAAGCTTAACGTAAGGATCGCTTAAACCGTTCGGATCCATCGGAATTAGATTTTTTCCTTGCATAACTAAAAAAAAATATTAAAAATAGAATATCTGGATAGAAATAAAAGTGTAAGACTAACCTTCAACGGTAAGTTTACTTCCTGTACAATTTATTTTCAACTGAATTCTTCCTCTTCGTTCAGTATGGTCACAACCGCATAAATTTGGAACGCTCTCTTCACATCGATGATGTACGTTCATATCACAAGCTAAAAATCAACATACCAAGTTTTTTTTAACCGAAAAATGTCTTGTACTTGGGACAATCAGTATAATAACAAGGTTACATTGTTTTCTATACTATACTTTGCGTATTTTTCCCCACTTTCCTTAATTGATATCCCTTTGAAATATTTACGAAGTACGCTTATGCTAATGCCATGATTAAAATGATATTGATTCGAAAAAGCTGAAATAATAATGATAAGTGAATCAATGAAATAAGCAGTACTATAATTGTTTCGTGTTGAATGATGCACTTCATTTTTTATTAAAAATCTTCAATATACCATTTTTATTAAATACACAGCTATGGAACTTTAATAGTACAGTCAATTCGCTGTGTTGTCTGGAAAGATTACTGGGAGAATTGAAAAATGACGAGTAAGAACAGTTTTCTTGTAAAATAATGTAGACATGTGGACAAAGGGGTCTAACAATTTTATGTTTGTGTCCTAACTTTTGCGCACTATATCTTTGAGAGATACGCAAATGACTATAACACGCTTAGGTAGAGTCTACATCTTCTTTTTTGAACCAAATAACTGTACCATAAACCTCCTAGATATAATTCCTTTTTCTTTTGTCCTTTTACTAGTTCTCTACTTTGTTATCCTTCAATCCTTTCTTATTCCTTCCTCCCTTCCTTCCTCACTCACTTCTTCCCTCCATTTCTGCCCTTCTTCCTCCCTTCCTACCTCCCTCACTTCCTTCCTTTCTCTATTCCTTTTCATTGCAAAATAGCATCGCGGAAGTTTGTTTTTAGCGTTAATTTAAAATTATTAGCAATGAAGATAAAGTTCCAAGAATAAAACGTTTTTAATGGAAATTTCCTCCTCTTTAAGAATCTTCTTTCAGATTTTGTTTACCTTTTATAGTTTTTGAGTTGTAAGCGAAAAACAAAAAGAAGTCTCTAAAGAATTTGTATTAAAAAGTTGACATTGACAGTTTTATACCTGAGCATTTCATTCCTTGATGTAGTACGCCGTATAAGAGAGAGCCACAATGATCACAAAATGTTGGAGACGAATATGTGTGCACCTTAAAATTGTGTTTGGTTCTTGTATCCTGAAAAAGAAAATCTTTCTCTATAGTATAATCGCTGAAAAAAAATTTTTTTTCCACTACTAAAAAAGCTGTGAAGTTGACAACTATTGCTTCTCCTAGCCAAGTTGAATTTCTCTATTGGTTTCTATTAGAATTCTGATATACAGGGTGTTGTCTTGGAGACTATCGAATTTTGCAAATTTTTCTCAAACCAGACCTGGATTATAATTATTTTTATTACACTATCTTATTGTGTTATCAATGCAATAGATCATTACCAAAAATGAGAAAAATATATAGGGTGGTTCTAAAGTTATGGTCTTCAAGAGGATTAGACTAAATGGATAAAACTCTGTTAATAATTATGTTAGACCAATTAACCAAGGCTATTTGGAACCACCAAAGTGTCCTCTACTTGCAGTTAGCCTATGGTGGTTTAACTATTAAACACCCTGTATACACTATGGTGCTGAAGACATTTATAAACCTCGCACCTAATTTCGCTCGGGGCTAAGCTCTTCGCGAAATAATTTTGGTGCTTGGTCAATAATAATAGTCTTCACTACCTTGGTGTTTAATATACTATTTTCAAATTTACTTACGTCTGAATCTGCTCCTTTATCGACGCCAGGACACGTGAAGGATACATATTCGTGACACCTTTTGTGAACCACAAAGCTACAAACTATAAAAAAAAAGAATTAGTACACTTTCAGTCCTTGAGGATATTGGTTAGGCTAATGGAACCGCAAGGATCCGCAGTCAATATCACAACCTCACACACACAGTCCTTGAGGATGTTTTTGTTTCAATTCAAATCTACTATTCATTAGTTCCAAGCAAATTGTACCGGAAACTGAGTAGGAACACAATAGATATTTTAGCTTCTCTCAAAAAAATGGGAAAGATTCCCTTGAGGAGTTCAAACTATCTGTATATGGCAAAATACTCATAGTAAAATCATGAAAATTTTTACGTTTGGGTTTTCAGATACGATCTTTTTAACTAAAATATTTTCAAAGATGGCAGACTTCCGGTTCTACCGGAAGTCGACTGTAATTTTGTTATTTTGAATGGAACACCCTGTATATTAATACATTTTTAAAATCAACGTAAAATTTTAGTATACTTTTGTCCGAAGATTTTTTCCGAAAAATGTACATTTTTTGAGTTATTAATTTTTTTGTAAAAAATTTGACGGTTGCAGACCCTTACAAATTATTTTTTTAAGAGGATACCCTTAAAGATATGAAAATGTTTTCTGTTCGGTTGCTTTTAGCAAGGTCAGACCTATTTGGATCTATGTTGAAGAGTTTTTCATTTTATACAGGGTGTGTATAAAAAGTGTTCAAAGTCTAACTTCGTAAAAAATAAAATTTGCCGGTTTTTTCCATTTTAATGCATTCAGGGGTAAAAAATAAGGCAAATTCATGTATACTTTCCTATACCTAAACCTTACCGTTATCCAGATATTGAATGTTTTCTGTAAATTTTCAAAGATGCAGGTGTGGTCTAAAGTATTTTGCCATATACAGATAGTTTTAACTCGTCCTGGGGCACCCTGTATACGAAAATGTATTCGTTTTACATACAGTTTCGAACATCCCGCAAAAAAATTCCATCTTTTTTATTTTCTAGTGGAAGTTTTCGTAAAGTACGTTATGAAGTTTGAAAAGAAGTTTTATCAGAACTCTCATTAAAAGTTTTTCGAACAGCGGTTATTGGGAGCTTTCTCGCTGATCTCGTTTATTTCTATTTTATATTTTTATTTTTTCAACTTACCTTGGCACTGGTATCCTTGTTTTCCGAACCCCCTGCAAAAAAATACAACATGTATCAGTCTTTTTAGTTTTCTATACATATTTTTAATTTTAAACTAAAATAAATTGAATTTCTAAGTACGATTTTGATCACAATACAAACGGAATGAAACTGACGTTTCAGTTTGAGTCCTTGAATGATCTTTTTTCGAAATTGGTAGCGGCTCCTACCAGACGAATCGAGTTTGAATCAGACTTAAATGTTTCATGAGAATTTTAATTGATACTCCCAGAAAACATTTCAATTGGGTACGTAAGCTATTAAATCAGAAATACAGGACCGTATCTGAGTAAAATTGGACGTTTAATATATAGACCAGACGATAGGGGTAACAGCTACAAGTAATTAGCAATACGGCTGATTTTTTTTTCATAAGTATCTTGAAGTATGTAGATTAGTATATCGATTTCCCAAATTAGAAAAAAAATTGAAAAACCTTTTTTTTTTAATTCTTCAATGTTTCGCGCTGGGAAGAAGGTAGAGGAAAATAAAAAATACCACCGTGTAGGGGGAGAGTTTTGTAACAAAAAAGGTAGCCTGCGTTTCGTTCGTCCGAGCAATGGTATGTCCGGAAAAAATTCGGTAAACTATGTGTTCCGCATCCATGCGGCGCGGCGAAATACATTATAAACTATTGTACAGTTATAATGTAGATATAAATAATGGGGTTTGCGTAGAAATGTTGGGGAAACTTTTAAGATCAAGAATATATAATTACAAAATTAATTTATATAAATTTTTGGATTCAATGATTTTTTGTATTATAAGCGAAAATAGCAATTTTTTATGGATTCGGGTAGGAATCTTCTTTATTTTTTCAAAATAAAATTCGATACCAAATTTTCTTTCATTTACACTGATGCTTCCAAAACAACCACCGGAAATGCTGCAGCTTACATATATAAAGATACAAAATTTGCTATGCGACTGCCACAAAATTGTAGTATATATACTGGAGAGGCGTTGGCTATACTCCATGCCCATTTACAAAAAATGGCAATCGATCTGGAAAGACACTGAAACCAATTTAAAACAAATAATACCCGAAATTGGAACCAAACTCCCACTGCCTTTGAAAAGAAGAGAACAAGTACTGGTAAACCGTTTAAGAATTGGACATACACGAATAACACATCAACATCACTTGACAAAAGAAGCTGCTCCTTTGTGTCATATATGTCAAACTCAACTCACAGTGAAGCATCTATTACTCGAATGCCCAGTATATGAAAAACAAAGAAAACACCACAAGTTAGAAAACTCTTTAAAGTCAACTCTCTCCTCAACTGGAAACGAAGTGCTATCATATCTTAATGACATAAACTTGACATCAAAAATTTAAATTGTGATATTATTAATATATACCACACTACATGTAAATGTCTCCCCTGCTAATAACTCGTAGTAGTTGATGCGGGGTTATGTATGTTTCAAATAAAAAAAAAAAAGAAAATTCGATACCCCTGTAATATAACGATTAATATTCAACGAACAAAATGTGTATAGTGAAAAGGTATAAATATGATTAATATATAATTTTAAGATATAATTTTTTGCATTCCTTTTTCCAATAAAAATATGTAAAAATTAATTTTTCTAATTTTGACATATAAAGTGACACTTTTTAAAACTGATTGGCATTATGAAACGTCTTACTTTTTGTAACTAGTGGAATTTACAACATATCCCTCTGTAACAGAGGTAGATTTCCAACCTCCATGCCTCTTTAATTTTAAAATATCAGCGCCACTGTCTGCTAGGAAAGTGGCAGAGCTTCTTCTGAAGCAGTGGCCAGTATATAGAACAGGATTTGAAAGACCAAGAAACTGTGCAATAACTTTTGGCAGACTGCTAAATGTGTTAATTCCCACAGGATTTCTGGTACATTTTCCATTCGCATATTTTACAAAAAATCTGTTGTGTTTAAGAACCTGGGGACGCAACTTTTCTTAATATTTCAACAAGATTTGTATTTTCAATGTCTCCAGTGGTAATTGCAAACTGCCGTATAACTTTTGTTTTTGAAGGTGAGATATCAACACGCAAATGGCTTCCTTCGTCTATAACATTTTCAACTGGAAGAAATGTTAATTCTGCTGTTCTGCATGCTCCTGCCATTCCAATTATCATTGCAACCTTAGCCATTAAGTATTCTTTGTCATCAGCTTCTACTAAAAATTTGGCAAAATTTTCTTTAATAAAAACATTTGACTTTTTAGCACTGTACCCGTCCGCTTGCCTTTTAATATATGCTACCAAATTTGTATATTTTTTAATATCAATATTCCTTTTCAGATTTAGTTCAGACCATAACATTGAGTAAAGTGTCCATAATGTGGAAACTTTTAGATCTTTCTTACCCTCAAAATATGCAAGTAAAACTTTCTCATTAACATGTTTAATTTTCTTCTCATCACACCACGTTACAAATTTTTCGTATGCCAAATCATAAACTGCCTTTGACTTTTTGGGAATTATTGATAATACTGCTGCCTCTTCAATATCGCTTGGTAGCTATTCAGAACTTAAAATAGCTATTATTATCAATTATTCATTATTTACAACCTTAACTCTTACTAAAGATTTAAAACAATTCAGATTGAATATTTAC
The DNA here is from genome assembly GCA_910591695.1 of Galerucella pusilla. Classification (NCBI taxonomy): domain Eukaryota; kingdom Metazoa; phylum Arthropoda; class Insecta; order Coleoptera; family Chrysomelidae; genus Galerucella; species Galerucella pusilla. The sequence continues at coordinate 1,034 of CAJUYI010002803.1, read as the reverse complement.
ATTTTTCCGCAATTCAGAAAGTAGATCTTCCGCCGTGCAGCAGAATCGCGCGGATGCGGAACACATACTTAGTTTACCGATTTTTTTCCGGACAAACCATTGCTCGGACGAGAAAAACGCAAGACACCTTTTTTGTTGCAAAACACTCCCCCTATACAGTGGGGTTTTTTATTTTTCTCTACCTTCCTCCCAGCGCGAAATATTGGAGAATTTCGAATAAAAAAAGTTGTTTTTTTTCTAATTTGGGAAATCGATAGACTGGTAAACTTTTTTTTAATATTAATCTACATACTTTGAGGTATTAGCCGTATTGCTAATTACTTGTACTTGGCCTAATAGGAGTTTTACCACGTATATATTTTATTGGACTCATTCCGGATATTCAAAAAGAAAAATACAAAAAAAACGTGACATTTTCCTTAAAGCTAAACGGTTATCGAATTTTAAAGGCATCCAGTTCTCTCGTAAAGTACTTTTGATCCTGATATTTTCAATTTTTTCCCGAAAAACGCGAATATTCTTCTCAATTTCGCAATCTCAAGATCGTTTTCAACAGATGGCTGCACACTGACAAGACACTTGTCATCGATCGCTGACAATGGCGTAGAAACCGGTAAATTGCAGAGGATGCCATCATTTCAAAACAATAAAAAAAAACGTTCTTTCCGTGGTTAGCCATAAAAGTCTGTGAAAACCTTCAAGATTTGGAGAGAAGAGATTTTTTTTCCCGCTATTACGCTAATAATGTATACTTCAGTTCGAATTTAATAATGTAGGCGTCATTTTAAAAACCAGTTTCGTACTTTCCAACTGCGATTCGTGCCATTTTCAGATTAACCCAATTATTTTAAATTCCGATCTCGTTAGAATTGAAGTAGTTAAAGAAATTGAGAAGAAAGGACAAATCGAAAGAGCACGTTATATTCGAAGTTGTCTTTTTCTGTTCTATTATAGCGTTACTGGGAGTGAAAAGAAGTTTAAGGATAAAATAAATATACAGTGCTTTTCAGATAAAAGTATCCACCTTTAATAAC
>CAJUYI010002802.1:0-27951 GCA_910591695.1 Galerucella pusilla | reverse complement strand
TTCTCTTGCATTTGAACCCAGCGTTCCATTATATTTTTCGCACCTTTCCTTTGCCATTAAGTCTATGGGTGGGACACCGGATATTACTCCAACTGCTTCTGCAGATACAGTCTTGTAGGCAGAGCATACTCTGATTAGCATAAGTCTCTGTATTCTTGTTAGTTTTTGCCTAAGTTTCTGTCTGTTTGCTACTGCAGGATGCCAAACAGGTGCAGCATAGAGTAATTGCGAATGCACAACACTTGATAGTATACGGCGCTTTGAGGATGTAGCACCACCCATATTCGGAAGCAGTCTCGACAGCGCACTGACGGTCTTCTCAGCTTTTTCTATAGTCTTGCTTATATGCACAGAGAATGTTACTTTTGTGTCTAACCACACTCCCAGGTATTTAGCGGAGTTCTTTGGAAGAATAGGGACTCCTTTCACTGTAAATTGGATTGGCGATATTTTCCTCTTTTTCGTGAGGAGCACGGCCTCAGTCTTCTCCGGTGCCATTTCCAATTTTCTGCTTTTAAGCCAGTTGTCAATTCTCTGTAGGGCTAATTTCCCATTGTCCATTAGAATTTCCTCATGTTTGGCTGTAACGACAAGCGCTACATCATCCGCAAACCCTATTAATTCGGTTCCTTTGGGCAGTTCCATTTCGAGGAGGTCGTTGTATAGCACATTCCACAAGGTTGGTCCCAGTACTGACCCCTGCGGAACGCCACTATTTACCATCTTTGCTCTCTGCTCACCGTCAGCTTCCAGAATTATTTGTCTGCCACATAGGTACGATGCTATGATGCTGATTAAGGCTTCGTTGATTTTTCTACGTCTTAGTTCGTCTAGAATTATCTGCCAGGATGCGCTATTAAATGCGTTTCTTACATCTACTGCTATCGCTGCACATATTCTTCTGTGGGCTGGAGAGTACGATTCAGCTTTCTCGGCAAATTTTATAAGTTGCAGGACGGCATCAACTGTCTGTCTCCCTTCTCTAAACCCGTACTGTCTCTTAGAGAGTCCTCCCGTTCTCTCTATCTCTTCTTTAAGCCTTAACAATATTAGATGCTCAAACATTTTACCTTCTACATCCAAGAGGCATATTGGTCGATAGGACGATGGGCTATCAAGCGGTTTGTCTCCTTTTCTGAACAGGACGAGTTTGGCGCGTTTCCATTGTTCAGGAAATTCCGCCTTCCCAGCCAATGCATTGTACATCTTTAGAACGTATGTTGTCTTGTGGAGAGTAAAGAACTTCAGGATTTCAGGCGGTATATTCCCAAGTCCAGGCGCTTTCTTGTTTTTAATTTTTCCACAAGACTTCCTAAGATCTTCTTCTGTAAACGGTGTAAACTCAACGTTATCCTCGCATTTAAACTGTACTGGTTCGTGTATAGGGAATAGATGGCTAACAACTTCTTCGACGGTTGCCATGCTTAGTGTCGGATTTGAAGGAAATCCTAACAGCCCTTTAATGACTATTTTGTAGCCCTCGCCCCAGATATTGTTTTCTACTATTTCGCACAGTGATTTCCAGCTTGCTCGCTTAGCGCTTTTTATAGCGTCTCGGAGATTTTTTTTGGCCTCTGTGTATTCTTCCCACAATCGTTGGCGTTCTATGTCTGTCTTTTTATATGAACTTCGGGTGTACCTTCTTCTTTTCTGGATGCACTTATGACGTAGCTCCCCAATATGTTGGCTCCACCAGTAGCAGGGTTGTTTTTTGCTATATACCTTTTTTTTTTGGCATTGATTTGTCACATACTTTTCTTAGGATTTCGGAGAATTCGTTAGGATGGGTTGAGCCAAGCTCATCGATTTCTGATGTAGCCCGCTCCAGTTTTTGTTTGTCCAGCTTTTTCACTTGCCACCCGCTTCCTTCTGGGTTTATCTTAGTTTTTGGTTGATCTGCGATATCAAATACAATGTAGTTATGGTCGCTTAGTGATTCTTTGTCACTAACTTTCCAGTGCGTAATTTTTCCTTTAATGTTATCTGTAGCAAGAGTCAAGTCTAAAATTGATGAATATTCTCGTCTTTGGAACGTAGGACTGGTCCCCTCATTAATTACACACAGATCGTTCTCAGCAATCCATTCTACAACGACGATTCCTCGGTTGTCAGTGTAATTCATTCCCCATTGGGAAGACTTTGCATTAAAATCACCAGTGATTATAGCCCTTTCCTTTTTGCCTCTTATTTTCCTTGCGATTTCTCCTAATGTGACCTCAAGGTCTGCTATATCGTCGTTCGGTGAGCAGTAACAGCTATAGACGGTAAAGGATTCGGTTGTAACAAATGTGTAGCCTGAACCTCTCCCTTGTTCTATTATTGGAAGCTTTCTATTCAGAACCTTTATGGCTGTGTCCAATTTGTCGTCGTACATCCAATCTCTTCTGTTGTTGATTGCTGCCCGATTCGGTTCACTTATAAGTAAAATGCTCACTCCTAGTTCGTTAGCCGTTGCCAGAGCCATGTCATGAGCTTGGCGGCTTCTATTTGTGTTAATCTGTAGAAGTTTTAGATTGAACGTCGTAGGATTTTTTTAAGGTCCTCGTCTCTTGGCATTCTGTCTTACTTCCGGATTGGTGACCGGTCTCGTTACAGTGGATACAAAATGCTACGTTCTGACATTTATTAGCTTTATGCCCTTCCCTTCCGCACTTTAAGCAAAGTTTTTCCCTATCGGGCCCATTACACTGCACTTTAGTATGACCAAGAAAGGTCTGGTGAGAAGACTGTTGAGCTTAATAAGGGCTACTGGTTTGTTCACATAAACGGTACAACCAAAAGCATTGAGATGCAGAGATCTCGAAGCCTCTGACAGGTGGTGCCAAGCCAATGTATTGTTACGAACTCAGTCATTCAGAAGCAGAAGGTTCTTCAACAGGTAATGATCGAGTGTTTTCGAGTGAGTGGAGAAGTTGTTCAGTATACCTACAGTGAATCGGTAAACAGTTTCAGTATACAGTGAGTGAACAGAAAGTTAATATAAATAGTGATGAAGATAAATTAGGACAATTATTATACCGAGTGTAGATACATTAATAGACATTAAGTAGTGTGTATGTAAATTAAGTTTATTATTATAGTGTGTAAGTGTTTCTTTAATAAATCAATAGTAATTAGCCATAGTAAGTGTATAATTTCATCCCACGGTAAAAACTGGTTGAATAAATAAGATAAGGATTACAGTATCAATACCTCCAACAATATTTTTACAAAATTTGATGATGATTGGTGAGTAGTTGAGGTGGATAAACATTAAAGTTATGAATATAAGTGAGAATAATAAAAGTTAATACTTACACCTAACACACACAGTACAATATGCCATGTGATTTTGTGGTTGATGGCGTAATTGTCAGATTTAAATAACTCCCATAGTATAAGTAACACGAAAACTGCTAGAATTTGTTGAAATAGAATTTCGGATACATGAAAAAATCTTTCTTTGGACGTTGCTGTCGCCATTTTGGTAGTTTAAGTACGTTAAGTAGATAATCAATAACACTGTGATAATATATTAACACATTTAGGTAATGTTATCTTGATAAAAATATTGTTCAAACAAAGTACAGAGTCGGCTATAATTAATAATTAATTATTTCATTCACAAATATAGGTAATAAATGAAAATAAATTTTGTTATAATACCTTTTTAAAACGAACTGAAAAGTCTTCTCTCTCATGGTCCCGCTTCTTTTCGAATATGCCTTGTGGCACTGCTATACGATAAAGGCAAGGAAGGAGGCAAACCATAACTAAAGGAGGTGTTAACATAAATTATAGAACTAGAAGCATAAGCAATCAATTCAGTACAGCTTCAATAAGAAACTGCATTAGTTTGTATCCTGGAGTAGTAATAATTGTTTTGATGTTAACTTGTCTCTTTTCTTTCGTAATATATGAATGCTTTTGTATATCTGTTGTTACAGGAGTTTTCAATCATTGGACAGTCGAAAAATATGATTTCAAGTTGCCTTTTTGACCACATATACAGTTTGGATTATCTGTTATTTTTATTATGTGTAAATGTTCGGGAACGACATGGTTATCTCGTTCTCCCAACAAAAGTAATTTCATCCCTGTTGCATCGTATCTGTGAGAACCAGGTTGTTTTAATGGGTGTTAATTGGATTGAGGAGAAAAATTGTCCCTAAGGCCATTCTTTGTATACGTTTTTTAGTAAATCCTATGAATCTGTTAGGGTGGATTAGATTATTTGGAATGATATTATTTTGAAGTCTTTCTTCTAGTGCTAGTTTATCAGCCTTCTTATTGGTGATGCCAGTGTGGCTTGGTATACAGATTAAATTAGTATTGCATGTCATATCAAGGATTTCTTGACTAGTTGCGATTGTAATATAGCCTGTATCTTCATTAATTTCAGCTTTTTCCAGTGCTTGCATTGCACTAAGAGAATCTTCATAAATTCCAGTTCGTTTTAGTCAACGAACTCTCGTCCAGACTGTTGAAACTGAGTAAGAGAAATTTGAAGACAGTTAACGACCTGGTGACTGGACACTGTACTCTGAGGAAGCATCTGCACAGGTTGGGCGAAGTTATTGAACCTATGAGCAGAGAATGTGAACTCTACAATGAAACACCTACTCTGTGAGAACTTACAAGGACTCAGACGGAAGCACTTTGGAGTGGAAATAACACAACCATCACAGCTACTGAAGATCCTTCCAGTTAAACTGGTGGCCTATATAGAAGACACGAAGCTTCTGGAATGGAAGTAGGTAGATAACAAGAGTAATTGTACAAAGATTCAGTTCAAGTACCTGGGCTGTTGAGCTCAACCCAAATGTATGAATGAATGAATCCAGTACACTCCAGCGCCTCATAACGTTTTTGACACTTGGTACTCAATATCAAATTCTGAATATAATAGGCTTAGATCGTCTCTGTCTTTAAGCATTATCATAAAAGATTATAAATTTGTTTCGTAAATTTTATACTCCAAACATATTTATTATCAAAAAGATTTCCGAGTCTATGTATTAAAATATGACTAATAGATAAGAATTTTTTTGGAAATTAGTTGATACGTAATAAATGAGATATTTTTATCATCTTAATTTTATAATCCGTATTAACTGAGATGACACAATTCTTTTATCTTGAAATAAGCTAAGCAATTGAGAAAAAATATACAAATTTCGTCGAGGATGAAATTGTATCACAAAATTTCAATTAAAAGTATATTTCTTGGTAAAAATAAGAGTCGAAAGTGGTTTTTTCTTTAAAACCTCTGTGAAAGTGAAATTATTTTGATTCGTAGATTATGTTTAAAAGTTTGAATGTCGTGAAGAAAAGCCAGTGAATTTTCATTAAAATATCGTTTTTCATTGGTTTTTGAACGTACTAATGTAATTACTCCCAAATGCTTGATTGATGTGAAGTTTTAAGAAAAATTCCGTATATCAATGTGAGGAAAAAACATTTTTGAATAAGCAGACTGCAAGAAAAGTGACAGTATAAAAAATTGACTAAAAGTAGAATGGTATATTTTATAACAAAACGAACTATTATGTGAACAATATAGTCTTCACATTCTCATACAGCGATTGTAAAGCACCTAGAACACTCCAAATTGCAATTTGTATAACTAAAATTTTTATCACTATCAATTCAGTTTCGGATATGTTAGCGCTAAATCCTGATTTGTCAAGTGCTAAAATTAGAGCAGCAATTCCAATTATGTAACAGGACAATCCCAAGCAAAGGTGACATGTTTTTAGATAAACTGGTCGGACATATTGTCTAAATTTAGGCGAATAAAGTGCTATTACTCCTGATAGTGCTAGTATAAAGCATAAAATCCACGACACCAAACCTAAAACAAAAACATTTGTAGTGTTAATGCATTTTTTTAAAGCTGTTCTTGATAAATAAAAAACAATGGATAAGATGCCGTTGCTATGTACTTAGTAGTAGTAATTCAGAGGAAACAAATTGATCTATCGATATCCCTTTTTTTATTCCTCTCCCCCTCAACACCTCTTTACGCTGAAGGTAGCTTAGACCTAAGTAGGAGCTAGTTGATGCGTGAGGAGACCAGAAGCATCGCTTAGAGTAGCACCATCCCAACCTCCATAGAATATCAATCAAGCAGGTTTCAATTTCCTTCTTTCCGTTTGATTGGAAGTTGGCGTGTCCAACTACGCTCAATTAAGACGTAAACTAATTCTACTCACCTAGTTTAGAATGATTGGTTTGGAAATGAAGTTCACTGGCATTAATTTGCACGCTTATACCGATGGTAACGCAAATAATACTAGCTGTTAGTAATCCTCCATGTATCCAAGCTTTCTTAATCCTATTCATGTGTAAAGTAAATGTATTCGTATCGTTGAATAATATAAATCCTTCTGCCATTAAAGGTATATACTGAAAGCAAATATTTTATTATTATTATTATGTTTTTTTTATATTGTTTATTTTTTAATGGTCGACCCTTTCGTTCCCAGCTATATTACTATCCGTGCTTCGGAGGGTTGGATGAGGGAGGCTGGAAGTGATTCACCCCTAATATCTCATACAAGTCTCCGTAGATGGGTTGTCCTACCCGACACGGCGCGTCCCAATGGCTGATAGGGTGTCTTCAGAGGGAGTGGGTGGTCAAGGGACTCGTGCTCTTCTAGCTGTTAGGGCCTCATGACCGACCAACCCTCGGGATAAGCAATAAATAAAGCTTCAGTATAGGAACCCGAGTAGTTGCTCGCGGATCAAACGGAATAGAGTAGTAAGCCTCGATAAAAAACCAGCAGCATAGGGGAGGCAGCTATGTTGTGTGATTGTAGGTAGCGGTGGCCACTGCATCCAGAGGCAACCGTGACAAAAAAAGCCTAGAGGAGTAAACCTCGATAAAACAATCCGTAATCCACGTTGTCAGCAACCGTGACAATGGATGTATGGCTGCGCGAAAGTCAGTCAGTAACGGTGCCTCCGGGATACCTGGTGACCTCCCGGAGTACCCAGCCTTACTACCACAAGCGGGGCTCTGTGGAGGTGGACATTCAATTCCCTAGCTACTCGTGGGATGTAGTATGGAGTATGCAAGAAAAGCGGAACAGGAAGCAGTGGAGGAAGAGAGAGAAGGAAATAGAATTTTTGGGAAATCGAGGCAGGTGAAACGAACACCTGATAAGGCGGGAGAGACAAGTGAGTGGAGCGATACTGGGGTGAAAAGGAAAGAGGTATCGCCTCTGGAGAATAAGGAACAGAAGAGGAAACAGAGAGAGAAAGGGTGGGAGGAAGTGAGGAGGGTGAAAGAGGAAGATAGGGAGAGTGTAGAGAGATTGAAGAAGATGGTAAGCCGACTGGAGAAATGTGGGAAATACAATGTTAGGGGATGAAAAGGTAAAAGTGGTATGGGTGATTAAGGAAGACAGTGGAATGGAGAAGGGGATACAGAAGATGTTTAGGGATAAATACCCGGTGCTATGAGAAAAAGGAGAGGAAATGGAGTGGGTTAAGGAGGTACGTACTACGGAAAGAAAAGGTACAAGGGTGAACGCGGAGAAGTTGATCTCGGATCGAGGGTAATTGTAGGGATGAGAGCAAGGTGTTTGCTATGATGAGTCGACTGTTTGAAGAAGTGGGGAGCAAGGAGAGCAGATGGGACGGAGGTGGCAATTTATACAGATAGGGAAATGGAAAAGGAGGTCAGGAATGAGGCGTAGTCCTGAAGGATATTGAAGAAGTCAATGAGGAGGGTATAGAAAGGATTAAGAAGGGTTTGAGGTGGAAGGAAGGAAAGTGGGTGGATAGACTGAGAGTCTCAAGGAACAGGGAGGTGGTTATAGAGGCAAAGAAAGGGGTTGAGGTCAGGGGAACTCTGAGGGATGTGGAGAGGGTAACAGGAGCTAGGGCGGTGGAAGCGGGAAGGACAACAAAAACCATTAAGATGTTGGGGATAGACCCGTGGATAGAAGATGAAGTAGTGAGGAAGAAAATAAAGGAATTAATTGGGAAAGGGACAAGGGTGATGAAAGTGGTGAGGGAGAGGCACGAAAATGGCGGTGGTGAGGATGAAATGTGAGAAAGCGGAAGCTTTACTAGGAAAGCGGGAGATTAAGCTGGAGTTAAATAGGGTAAATATTATAGAGGGGAGAGAGGAGAGCAGATGTTTTGGATGTGGAGTGAAGGGCCACCAGGTAGCGAGATGTAAGGCAAGGGGAGTGGAGAAGATTAGGGAATGCTGGCTATGCAAGAGCGTGGGGCACATGGCCAGAGACTGTTGGCAAGCCTTCCTTTGTGAGGTATGTGGGGAAAGGGGACACAAGCCAGGGGAGGCAGATTGTAGTAAGGGACGGGAGGAAGTTGATGTAGACGGAGATGGAAAAGATGGGAGGGTTAGGACCCATTCGGACATGAGTTTCCCATCTCAGCCCGAAAAAATAAGCTATATTACTATGGTCTCAGAAGCCAAATAAACGTAACATTGAACTCAAAAAGCACTGATTTGATACTACATAGTACTGAGTTTCTGATACCTTCAATAGAAGTGGACTTTATTGAATCGATAGTAGATTTAGAATTACAAAAGTACGTTTGTAGTCAAACAGCCGATCGAGGCTTTTCTGTATAGCTACAGGCTCTGCTGTATAAATAGGCTACATAAATCGGCTTATTTAATTAGGTTTAATAATTAGGTCATTGGGTTAATGACTTTCCATTGACCGTTGACCTTAAGGCGTTAAATGGGGACGGAATTTACCAAGCGCTGAAGATTTTCGCGGCGTAAGATAAACACGTCCGAAGTTTACATGTGTTGGGTCAAAAGCCCAGGTTAATATCAACGATGACTCGACTTACGTCGGCTGACTATTGCACTTAAGAAAAAAAATAAGTAGAGGGGTTGGCAGGCCGCGCTATAATTTGATTTAAGAAGCTTAAAGGATTTAATTTCAATTAATGTGTTCGTATTCCTATTTGTGATTTATCAGTAGGTATTAAGGTGTGTTTATAGCTAATCCGGAGGGATTGGCCCTTTTGGTGGAGATTGGAGCAATGGAAGAAGTCGAGATTAATGGCAATAATCGACGTAGGTATAGTCTTCCAGCATTATGAAAGTTTTCTAAGAACTTGGTGATAATCAATTCATTGAAACTTACCGGCTATCAAAGCCTGTGGCCACAGAGTCATTCAACAAGATTGTCAGTCAGATATAGGTACTGGACCAACCAATGACAGCTTTATTTGGCTAGAGTTCTATTTTCAACTTATTGACAAATAATGTACCACTACGACGAGGTCTTCGAGCAAAACGTGATCTGTTGGTCGAACGGGTCGCACGACAGGTTTAACAGATAATAATCACTAATCATTGAGTAGCTCACTAAGAACAAACACCTACTTATCGGGCCATATGCCCCGATAGACAATGAATTACAGAGCTTCTGAACGGATAATATCTACCTTGTTCTGATGGGGCTCAAATACGCCGAAACCGGTGTATAATTGATATTGTCCCTTCTACATAAAACTACAAACGGACAAACTAGAATGGTTGGTTATACAGATTGCCAAAAGTCTTTCCGCGACATACGATTTGCACAAGTACGACAAGAAAAATATGGGAAAAACTCATTTAGAGGAGATGACACAGTCGACTATCTTATAATAGGAAATTGGTATCACTTGAGTGACATTGTGATGTTAGCAATATGGCGTCGACGGCAGAGCCGGACTATTTAAATTTTCAATCAATAAAAATATATTCACTAGTGAAATTCTTTTTCACCTAGGTATAGCGTAGCGGCTTTTTGAATTTTTGATTAGAGGTGGTTTTCTTAGTTAAAGTGCACATTATCGTCCTTTTGACAAGATGAAATTGATAATATAGAAACACTGTATTTTGTTGGCTGCCAAGAACCTCTTTTCACAAATTTCAACCACATACAGGGTGCGGCAGATAAACGGTCAATTAGAAATATCTAGATAACTAAAGGTATCTGAATGATGAAAGTTGGCACCGAGTGCTTAACTCAATAAATCAATACCACATAGCCTATGAGAAAATTAATTTTTTGTGACAAAAATGTATAAAGCTGATTTATTTGAAAACTGCAAGAGATAGGTATAGGGAATAGTGATACATATCGATAGTGGACAACGTATTCTTATAAAATAAATAATCACATACAGGGTGTCCCATTTGAGAAAAAGGAATTACGCGAAGATTGTGGATACCGTTTTTATTCCAATTTTGACAGCACCCTGTATAATAAAAAAGGTAACTTCACAGTGTAAACGATGAAGCGGTATGTGGTAAATAGTTCCTAAGAAATTTAAACTTTTATTCGAATTACATTAGAGGATATTGAATTTTATGTACATGGTAAAAAAGTGTCATTTTCATATAAAAAACATTACAACTCAAAAACGGTTTAAAATAGGTATAGGGAAGTATTAACAAAAAATGTTCAGAATAACGTAAATATTCCTAAAATTTAAAAATATACAGGGTCTTCTATTAAAAATTACAAAGTTATGTGCGACTTCTGGTATAATCGGAAGTAGAATGGCGATGGCAATATTTTCATTGAATAGCTCATTATTCAAAACCCCTTCATGCCAATTTTCATATTTCAGATACCTTTAGTTCTCGAGATATCTCTAATTGACCGTTTATCTGCCGCACCCTGTATATCTCTTATTGATGGAGTTCTAAGAAATCTACAAACATTAAATATAATATGAAGTTAAATAAAACTTATTGAAACACAAAGAAATATATTCCAGTACAGTCCTGTTTCGATTGCTTATTAACCTGATATGTTGTTCTTGATGATTTTTTCGTATTTACACTGTCTCTACTTGTACAACTTCTCGAAGCATAAGAAACCATTATTGTTCAATTATTAAAATAGAAAAAAAGACACTAACAAAAATAAAATCCAAAAATACCCAATTCACATCCACAAAACAATACAAATGTCAAGTTGACAGAGAAGTGGTAGTAAAATGGCGAAACCGATACCACTTTTATGACAGGCGTAGCGACTCCTCTTAATACTAGCTCCATGGAAAAACTACTTAAAATCATTACTTTGACGGTAAACTTTTTGGTAGTAAAATTGTCTGCGGAAGAATAAAAAGGAAATATGGAGATTCGATTTTTTATGTATACACCTTATATAAATTATAGAGACCAGTTTTCAAAAAATCCATATACAGGGTGTTGTTTTTAGGAAAAAGGAGTTTTGAAATTTTTTGTTAAGTAGGACCTGCATTATCTTTTTGAAGATGTACGTGTACCAAGTTTCAAAATTATATACAGAGTAACTGGGAAGTTATGAGGTTCGAAAGAAATAGTATAAATTTATAAAACACCCTGTATCTCGGTTATAGAGTGCAGAAGAAACATTGAATATAGGTTTTTGGAAGCACCAAAGTGATCCCCATCTACAGTTAAAGTAAGGCCCTTTCCCAATGAAACACCCTGTATAATTCATTGTCTGTAGGGTCACATAGCCCGAGATGTAGATGTTTGTTTTTATTGAACGGTTAACTCCGTGAAAAGTAATTTTCAAATTTGTAAGGCGTTATAATAGTATGATAATTTCTCATAGTCTTTATATATATAAATTGCCGTGCCGTTGATGTGTTACCTGGTAGATATAAATATTCTCCTATCCATAAATATGCGTAAAAATTTGGTTTTTAGCAAGACACTCGATAAGTGCAGTAATTCTGCAGCCGGATCTCGGACTAGTCGGTCAAACATGGGTCAAACTAGCGTAGATGGATAATTAGTTTATGACGCTGTAACTAACAAACTATTCCACTTCCAGATTTCAGCTTTTTTACATATTATATTATGTGTGTGTGAGAGAATAATTGCATGAGCTGCGAAGACAGGACAGTGATAATAGCTCGTTTTAAATTTGTTCATTATTATTGCACAAACAATGATTATTAAATCAGTACTTTTCATCTAATCAAGATTTTTTTCGTACAAACCTTAGTATTGTGGGTGTTTTGAAAACGAATAAAAAAGTATTGAATCCTTTTTTTATAAAATCAACAAATATATCTGAGCAAAAAAGGTAAAATATTTAAAAAATTAGTTTTTATTGATAAAGTGTGTGAGATTTAATTTGGCACCCAAAGTGTTTCTATTTTATTCTCAGGGTCAAACAAACTTATTATGAAATGCTGGATAATATGTATGAAGGGTGACCTTAATATGATGTCAAAATTAGGTAACTGTAATGTCAAACTTCGGAAAAAGGCAGTAGAAGAAACAGGAGTAGGAATACATAGTAAGCATGAAGACTCGTTTATTCAGTAGTAATATTATAAGTACTTCGAAATAATCATCGATACATCGATAACTTGTTGCATAATTACAAAGAGTGTCAGGTTGACAGTTTAAATAATCCGACTGCGAATAAAGGGAGGATTATTCTGTCTTACTGACACGATTTGTAACTATACAGGAAGTTTGAGGTGTATAACCGTATTTATTTTGAAGTACGTATTGTATTTGATACGATTATTTGTTGAGTGAATATAAACAATTTATTAATTTAGATACAAGTTGGTACAATGGAAATTACAATCCAAATAGACTCATTTTTGATAAACGTCAGAATTTGACGGTAATGTTAGTTTATGTGTTGTTGTATCGCACATCTAATTCAATAGTGCCACATGTGCAAAACTTGAAAATGTTGGTAATTCAATAAAACAATGTTGGGTTCCCACATTATTGGCTGTAAAAATTTCATTTTAGAAATTACTCTCTCCAAAAGTGTGACGTTCTGACATAAATATAAAGCTTTGTACTGAAATTTTATTAGATTTCCAATAATTTAAAATCTAAAAGAGTTTTGATAGTTATGGCGATACTGCACTGAGATGTATGTCTATTTGATTTAATTGGTTATTAGTTATGGCCATATTGCGCATAAATAAAAGATACATTAATAAAATTTAAAACATTTCATTTAATTTATATGTGGTACAAACAACAGAAAACTTAAATTGGAGTTCACATTTTATATCTATTTTTGATTAATTAGGTCTTTAAAAAATTTGTGGTGAGCGGGTTTGATTAAATTTTTAATGCAGAGTTTCAGGAGGTGTTGCTTAGTTTTGTCCGAAATCAAAGGTGGTTTTATGTAAGCTTTTTTCAGAACCAGGGCCATTTCTGAAGAAGCTGTGCATTGTCTTGTGGTTCCTTTGATACAAACTTCTTCAAACTCATTATTAAAGTCAGTTTTGTAAAAAAATGATCCAGGGCTATTTTTATCAACTTTAATAGCTTGGATGTCATTCCAAATAACCTTTTTATCTGTTGTAGTTTTTGTAAAGTTTTTTCCCATTTTTGAGCTGAGGTTTTTGAAATCATAAAACTCTTCTGTAGACATTTCCCACACATTGTAAGGCTTTCCTTCCTTTCTGGCACATCTTATTATTACAGGCCATTGTGCTGGTACGTAGATAGGGCCCGTTCTAAAAACTTTCTTTTTTTGTCGCTCAATGGTTGAGAGCATCGCATCTCCTTCTTTCTGAGTATGAGCCACAGTAAGAAATTTATGTGTGATGGATTTTATATTGACTTTTGCAATTGCGTAGAGGTACATGGTTACGATAAATTCATTTTTATTCTGACCAACACAGTTGTCACTATAAAATATAACATCCTTGTTAACACAAAATGATGAGAGATAATCCAATAAACAAGTAGCTATTTTATTGGCGCCACGGTTTGCGATGGCTTCATGCCAAAAATAGCAGTAACCATTCTTTGAAACCATTTCAAAGATCGTAAAATTGAAGCAGTTAAGGCGGCATTTGTAATAAAAAGTGTAGAGCGTTGTCTTTTAGATTCCAAAAACGTGAATAAATTTCCTTTCTGGCCTCATGTTTTGGTGACATATCGCCCTAACTGGCAGTTGGGGCTATATTGCACCAAAAAACTTCATTATTGCAATAGAGATGTATCTCACTTGAAGGCCAAACTAATGCAATGTTCAGTTATGGCTGTATTGCATCCCATTCAGTTAAATTTAGAGAATTTTATATCGCCATACCTCCAAATAAGGAAAATTTGCAGTTGTGGCCCTATTGAACTAGATGTGCGGTATATTGATGTTGATGTGGTTACTATGGAAATTGAAGTATTGTAAAATTTTCGATTGGTAGAGATACTCTATGTACTATCACTTGTGAAATTTTTGATTGGTAGAGCTCTTCTATGTATAATCAGGTATTATCGAAATTATACGAGGTAACTTAACTGAATTGATCGTTCTGATTGGTTGAAAATGATGCGAAAAAAATAATCACCTTTACACCAAAAGTCAGCCGAACGAAATGGTAAAACATGAAATTGTCATGCTGGTCTATAGACTCGTTTTCAGCTATTTTCTCTTGCTCGCTAGCTCTTCATACTTTTTCTCTCATTGTTTTTTTCTTGTCATTATAATGTTTTCTGCGAAATGCATTATTACCGGTCAAATAATAGTCTGATATATTTTTACTATCGTGATTTTTGTTAATAATTCCTTTTATAGTAGTTTCTCATTATTTTAGTTTGATTTATTTCTGGCTCCCAGCTACCATTATTTGTTGTAGATATTCCTAAATATTTTAATAGTGTATCTACAAAATATAAATTCTCAATCGCCATAATATGCCGATCGAAGTAAAGCAAGGGTGTCGAATATATAATATGTATTTAAGCTTTTGGAATTAATTTTGGACAAGCTTCACATGCTCAGATATAAACTGTCACAACCATATCTAAATATGAAAAGAAATTTAAAAAAAAATGTATCTACTTACAGCACCGGCGCTACACAAATAGTGAATAAGTCTTCTGGTAGTTAATCCATTATTTATCAAAATGTAAAATATATAACCGAATGTAATGGCTACCAATTGGTGAAAAATAGTATTCGTGAACAGAAGCATGTGGCTAATTTTACCTTCAGATTTTAAAATCATTTTATCGAACATTTAATTTGAAAAATTATATAAATGAAATTCAGTGACACCTTACTATTATGAAGCGTCAAGTTTTACTGGTGTAGTCTATCTTTATTCGATATTTGATAAGAAATTTTCTTTTTACGATGGCACTTATTTTATTACCTATAAATCAAAAAGTTTAGAGTTAATATCATAGGGTCCTTCAGAGCTAATCACCGAGAATGTAAGGGGGATATTGTTATCATTTTTAGTATTTGATAAATATACAAATATTCTTAAATAGATGGGAAAAGTACGATGGCGGTTTGACGGAAGAGTGACTGCAGAGGTGGGCAACAATTTCGCTACGGTGATTATATTGTAAGTTTCCGCCATGTTTCTGATGTCATCTGTCAAAATTGTACCTAAATCTTACGATTTATTAGTTTTAATGCTCATTCAAATAAAACTGTTTTTGTTTTGAGTAAATATGAAGAAAATAGAATTTCGAGTGATAATTAAACATCATTTTTCACGTGAAAAAACAACCGAAGAAACCGAGGAAGAGTTGGTAGTTCCCTTCTTTTAAAAGTGTTGTAATTTTACCTTGTAGGGCGGATGCAAAAGTAAGTGAACAGAACTGATGATTCAATCAGATGTAATATGTATCACAACGTTGAACATAAATATATACAATCTTGAAGAAGTATGAAAGGCGCCTTTCCTAGTATAAGCAATACCGACAAACTTTAATGTTCATCACTGACAAATTCTTCTATTTGATAGGACAGACCAGACAGAATTGAAAAAATGTTATGAACTTATATTATCTGACATTTATTTTTAGTATGGCATTGACACATGATTTTAAAACAAGTTAACTTGGCCGAAAGCATTTTGCCTTTAGCCAGATATGCTACATAATAATAATTACACTTCCTAGATAGGACCCATTCAAACACGAGTTTCCCATTTTAGTCCGACAAAAAAGCCATGCCACTGGTTAAACGCACAAGAAATATGGTTCGAAAACACTCTTTTTTCCGTCTTCAATGTTCATACTTAAAGATTGCGTTTCCTATGAAACAAAAACATGCACAAACTAACAAACATTACTCCCACGCACAATCCTGCACTGCTGAAAAAGTTGATTGAGCATTATTAAGAATGTTGTTGCAGTAGGTAAAAACTTTGATACGTATATATTAGAACACAACAAATAATGTTCAGTTATGACAATAAAAAATGCTTCAATTATCGCTATTAAGGTCAGTCAACTGGTAATTGAAACACTCCATCAACCCAGTAAAAAGAGTAACCGCAAAAAAGAAAATTTTTGGGAATATTGACCATTATACTCACCACAATTAAACCCACTTACAACAGCTATGGCAATGGTGATTGAACCTGTTGATAACTAGTTTTTTTCATTGGCTCTGGATAGCTTGATCCATTCAACCACGAATTTATTGTTCTGTTTGTTACAATAGTCAGCATACGGGGATAGGATAGTGTACAGTGCTATTCAAAAGTCCCCTCCCCCCCTCGTATCTTTTGAATAGCTACACTTACATTAATAAAATTTGGAGGGTGAAAGTGAAGTGTTGTAAACTTCTCTACGAATGGTAACAGGTGACGTAATAGTAATAGATGACGTCACAGTGTCACTCTGGCCAATAATTTTAAATAGGACCTTATGGCAAGTGATATCTCGTTTGAAATGCATTGACATCGGCTACATAGCCATATTAATTTTGTTTGGGTTTAAACTAATTTTGACGGATAAATTAAATGAATACCAAAATTATTGAAATTATTTTTTTAAATTTAATTGATCAAATACCAACGATGGATTCTTATAGCAAGTGTTCGAAATGTGCTCCGTCTACTTCCTGACAGTAATACATCCTATTAGTAAACTCTTGTCGTACTCCTTCGAATGTGTCAGCTGAAATTGCATTGCATTCTTCAATAATTCTTTCTTCAAAAACGCCAATGCTATCTGGTGCTGTAGTATAAACCTTGGATTTGAAGTACCCCCATAGAAAAAAATCTAATGGTTTCAGATCTGGTGACCGAGGTGGCCATTCTATAGGACCTCGCCGGCCGATCCATCTACCTCAATATTCTTTATCCAGGTAACGTCTCACTGCACCATAATTTTGTGCAGGAGCACCATATTGTTGAAATGTTATTTCTAGATGGCCGAATCCATCTGGATAATCTTCCAGAATTTCAAGGATTAACGGCTCAATTGCTTTTAGTAACATATCTAGATACAATTTACCGCTTAAATTTGAATTTAGGAAAACAGGACCGACTATGTGGTTTCCCAAAATACCTGCCCAAACATTGACTTTTTCTGGAAATTGGCTATGTTGTTCACGAAAGGTTGAGGATTTTTGTCACATTTCCATTGAGGCACAAAGTACTTTCGTCACTGAGAAAAATTGTTTTTGTGTAATGTGGGTTTTGACTAATTGGGGTTGGGGTCGTCATCCGAAAGGTGGTGCACCATTTTCAACACTCTCTGTACTGTACTTTTACTTAAAAATTAAGCTATTTAGAAAAACTTTGCAAAGCAACAAATGCTATTAAATTGAAATCGTCAATTTTTTTGACAACTAACCAGGGGTGGACTGAAAAATCTTCAATATTTAAATATGAAATAATAATTTTGGTATTTATTCAATTTATCCGTCAAAATTAGTTTAAGCACAAACAAAATTACTATGGCTATGTAGCCAATGTCAATGCCTTTCAAACGAGATACCACTTGCCATAAGGTCCTATTTGAAAGCATTGGCCAGAGTGGCACTGTGACGTCATCTACTACTATTACGTCACCTGTTACCATTCGTAGAGAAATTTACAACACTTTATTTTCCCCCTCCAAATTTTATTAATGTAAGTGTAGCCGTTCAAAAGATACGAGGGGGGGAGGGGACTTTTGAATAGCACTGTATAGATATATTGTAGAAGGATATTGTAAAAACTACACTGACCAAGAAAGTACTTTCCATTCACAGCCCTTATCAACTCAAATTATGGTTACTTAGTAATGCATACCTTTTACAACAGGATTTCACGCTAAAGTGCCTTTTATAGAGACTTTACAGCACACAAAACGTGCAACGGATAAAAGGTGGAATATATGGGTACCATAGAGATAGACAGGAGGAACATGACTGAACACACATACACTTAAACGGACATTCCATACCAAATTCTCCTTTTAGTCTTTTCTCAAAACCCCCAAATGATTTGGTTTAGTCTAGGATTACGCCAAGAGAGATATGGAACAGTAGCTTGGCTCTAAGGAAGCGGAATCCGTTCTTTTTCGAGAGATTTTGTTAGATACTCAGCTACATCGTCATTATGTAAGCAGCCAAACATCCAGTGATTGATGTCATTAACATTGCCGTCGAAATCACAAAATTCCGTTGCACTTAGTTTGAATCTGTGAAGGTACGCTTTTACAGTGGCATGAAATAACTGGTTGATAATGATTATTGAGTAGATTTTTAACATTAATATAACTACGTTAATTGAGAACTTTTCCTACTTATTCGCTTTAGCATAGTATATAGAAGTAATATACAAGTGTAAAAGAGAGGAAAGGATAACGATAAAAGCAAAGGGAAGAATTTTTATAAAATACTGTTCCACAAAAGTTAGGGAAGTTCACAGATATTGGAATTTGAAAAATTATCCACTGGTATTTATATTATTATTCTTACAAATGAAATTGATCCCTAATAAAAATGGTAACGTAAACCTATAGATAAGAGAAGGAGTTTTCTACAAATAAATAAACCCCTCATAAAAATTTTATCGAAAGTCCACGCTAGATGGAAATTTTTGTTAATAAATTGATACCTCATCGTACGTACATGAGCTTGATATTTTCACAAACAAATTGATCCCTTTTAAAAAATATATCGTATGCTAGATATGACTTTTCGCTAATGAATTGACACACATATACAGGGTGTCCCAGACTAATTTATCCAGGCTGTATCTCTTAAACGAATAGAGATTTTCGAATGGGATAAAAACTGATCTATTTCATTTTAATATGGCGTAAAAAAATCATTCCCCAAATATTCATCCCTTAGTTACAACCCCTTTATTTTTTATTTTTGTTAAATTATTCAAAAAAGCATTAAAGCTTCAAGGAACTATAAAAATGAATGTAATAAAAATTAACTAATTAATATTATTTACATTAGATGTTCGAATTGTAGTCCACCTGCTGCAACACACATATCGAATTGTGTCAGAAGATTTCTGGTCGATTTGTCATTTTTTGTTTTCTCACATTTTCACAAAAATATATCCATTGAAGAAAAACTTTAATTACAAAAATGTTTCTATTATACTATTATACGTGCGTCCACGAACTCCGTTTCGAGAATTTTTTGGTATTCAATTTTTAAAACACTATCTTTTGTTTTTCAAAATTTGAGCTTCGTAGAGGAATACATTATTATCTTTCAAATGCTTGTTCTAAAATTCACAATAAAATCTCTCATTTGAAAAACTTTTGCCGTTATTTTACGTCTCGGACATCGCTCCTTTTTTTTCTAAGGAGCCGTCCCTTCGCCGGTACCACCTCAGCCTCCTGGGCTTATTGTGGATACTCCTAGTGTTCGGACTACAACCTATTCAGCCATTCCGTTCCCTGTATTAGCTCATACAGGTTCTTTGGTGGTTGGTTGTAGAAGACTTCTAAAGTCATTTGAGGTCTACCATACAGTTTCTGCCTTCTGTGGACCAACGACTCACAGTTGCATAGTATATGCAGAGCTGTTTCGGTATCCTTTTTGCATCTTCTGCATGTAAGGACTCCGTTGTACAGCCCTATTTTATTTAGGTGCTCCTTCGTGGGAAAGTGTCAAGTAAGTAGCCCCGTTATGGTGCGTAGTTTGTTCCTGCTCATTGAGAGCAGTTCTTTCGCTACTTTTTCTTATGGTTCTTTTATGAATTTCTTCCCATGTATTTGCCTGGTCGTATTCTTCCAGTGTTTATTGTGTTGTTCTTTCAACCACCCTTTTAACCATGACCTCGTTAAGCATCTGGGGATGCCCACAGCAGGTTCGGGTCCGTTCATCAGAGTTGACGATCCTACTCTTGCGAGTTCGTCCGTTTTTTCATTGCCAGCGATTCCTTTATGACCTGGGACCCACTCCAGTGTTACACTGTTCCGAGTCGCCAGTCTTCTAAGTTCTTCGCCGCATTCCCATACTAGCCAAGATGTCACCCTATAGCTCTGAAGTGCTTTAAAAGCGGCTTGACTGTCACTGTAGATCCTGATCTGCCTGTTGTTGTAGGCTCTCATATTATTAGCCCTTGCACATGCAAGTATTGCATAGACCTCTGCTTGAAATACAGAAGCGTATTTGCCAAGCGAGACAATCCCTTTATATTTGCTCGTCTTGCTGTATATGCCCGCTCCGGTGCCGAGTTCATTTTTTGATCCGTCTGTATACCAGATCAGTTCATTCGCTCTACTAAGTGGTGGTGCGTTCTCTTCCTCAAGCTCCTTTCAATCTTTGATGACAATCTCGAAGTTTTTGCGAAAGATATATTTGGTGGTCATGTGGTCTGTTGGCATTTTGAAAATGTCATCATCCACATGCCTTATCTCTGTATGTCCTCTCCCATGTGCCACGTCATGGTCTGATGCTTTTTCCAGTCGGGTTAGTACTGCCCTTGCTTCGCACAATATGACACATTGTAGCGGAGGAAGGTCTAG
Organism: Galerucella pusilla; assembly: GCA_910591695.1. Lineage (NCBI taxonomy): Eukaryota > Metazoa > Arthropoda > Insecta > Coleoptera > Chrysomelidae > Galerucella > Galerucella pusilla. The sequence continues at coordinate 7,268 of CAJUYI010002802.1, read as the reverse complement.
TATTGTCTGCATCGCCGCTATAGGAGTAGTCCTCATTGCCCCTGTAATGCCAATGCATGCAATTCTTTGGACCTTGCTTAATTTTAGCATAGCAGAGGATTGTCTGATCTTTGTCCACCATACGATCGCCCTTAATCCAGGTTGCCATGATTTGACCTGTCAGATCAACAATTATTATTATGGACGTTTTGAATAAAAGTATCAGACCAGTAATAATCAAACTGTTGTAATTGTGTATAACATTTCAATATGCCTTATTTATTTTCGCCTGAGCGATGAAGCTAGATTTCACAATAATGGTGTAGTCAACCGTAAAAATTCAAATTATTGGTCTCCCGTGACCCCACATTGGATTATGGACACAATATTTCAAAATATTTGTGGTATGAATGTGTGGTGCGGTTTATTTAATGGACGTGTTATAGGTCCCTACTTTTTTAACGGCACTCTAACAGGTATTCGATATTTACATTTTTTGAAAAACATACTTCCCAATTTGCTAGAAGATATTTCTCTTAATGAACGTCAAGGAATGTGGTGGCAACAAGACGGAGCTCCTCCACAAAATGCGAGAATCGTCAGCGACTACCTACACCGTCCTAATTCCAAATAGAGATGAATGGGTCCTCCGTAAGGATGAACTATTAAGAGCAGACAGCTGTTGGTACACAGACGGCTCAAAAACACCCTCAGGCTCTGGTGCAGGTGTATACGGGCGCAGACCTAGGACAGAAATTTCAACCTCTCTAGGATCCTATGCAACCGTATTTCAGGCGGAAATTTACGCCATTGTTTCATGTGTGGAGAGAGTGGAGCAAGCCAATCTCATACATAGAACCCACAATTGGCATCGCAATAAGTTTTGCCAAACAAACACTAAATGCCTGGACAGCAAGAAAAGCTTTATACTTCTGGCATAATTTACCAGGATTGATTGATTCAAAGGCTTTTATACATCCTTCGAAGTATGTCTCCAAACAAATGTTAAACCATTGCAGGCATGACTTTTACGTTGTCTAACAGGCCTTTCAACAGGCCACTGTCATCTGAATCATCATATGCTAAAACTTGGACTGTCAGAAGATCCGACTTGCCGTCTTTGTTTGGAAGATGATGAAACAGCAGAGCATATAATTTGTTCCTGCCCCGCCGCGGCTCGAATCAGGTATCTGATGTTTGGCAGGGTCTCTCTCTCGCCCTGAATATTATCCACCAAATAAAATAATCTGCTTTGTTAAGAAGCTGAATTTGTTTGGTGAAATCTGAATAGGTGTGAGCCACAATAGACTCTTGTGAATCGCAGTGGAGGGCTTTATAGACCCACTCACCACAAACCTAACCTAACCTAACCTAACCTAACCTAACCTAACCTAACCTAACCTTTTTTTTTTTTTTTTTTTTTTTTTTTTTGTCAGGTGGAAACCTGCACACAGGCTCCGGGTACTTGTTCTACCTTTCCCCGGAAGTGTGGGATTGTCTCCGATCAGGATCCAACCCCGCCTGGACAATCCGCACGCAGAAAATCCAGACAGCATTGGGAGGGCCTAGCCGGAGACGACCGCACTGAAACCACCTCGGTTCCCCCCCGCTTCTCGTCTCGGCTCTGGAATCACCGTTAAGGTATGTCTTCAGAGCAGAGATCTTCATCCGCCATCACTGATGGGCACGCTCTTCCCTCTCTTTTGCAGTCATGATGTCTCTAAGACACGTCCTAACGGCATCCCAGTTTCCTTCTGTTTTCAGCATCATCTGTATCATGTTGGTCTTGGTTATCTCCTCTCCTATCTCCCTGTCCAATCTGTTTCGGTACTGTTCCCATCTGCGACAATAGAAAACTGTGTGCTGGACGTCGTCCCTGTCTCCACAGTAGATACATTTATCGTCTTCCGACTTCCCTATTTTCTTCGTATAGCTCCTAAAAGAGCCATGCCCAGTCAAAACCTGCGTTACATAGTAGTCTATCTTCCTGTGGCGACATAGAGTCCAGCTTTCCAAGTCTTCTATTAGTGACTTAGTCCATCTACCCTTCTGACTTGTGTTCCATCTGTCCTGCCATTTCCTCCTCACCTCCTCTTCAATGTCATCCTTATGTTCCCTGCCCCTTCTATGTATTTCTCCCCTCTCCCACACCAGCAGATCCATGGGGGGTATCCCGGCTACTACCTGTACAGCTTCTGCCGATATTGTTCGGTAACCAGATATCACTCTAAGGAGCATCCTCCTTTGCACGCTGTTCAGCATCCGTTTGTATTTAGCGATCTTCATCATACCGCCCCAAACAGGTGCACCATACAGGATTGTCGATTGAACCACACCCCACAACAACCTCCTCTTCTCCGCCGTCGGACCTCCTATGTTGGGTAAAATTTTTCCTAGGGCAGTCACCTTTTCTGCAGCCTTCCTTACTGCTTCCTGCAGATGCTTCCTGTACCCACCCCCTTGCTGTAACCATATACCAAGATATTTCAGGTCAGGTTTCGTGTGTATCATTGTATTCCCCAACTCTAGGTTTATTGTCCTTCCCCTACGCCCAACTATCACCGTAACCTCAGTCTTCTCCGACGCAAGCGACATATCCCACCTCCTCAACCAGCATCTAACCCGCCATAGCGCTTCGTTTAGGTGGATTTCCAGCTCATCCGCTGTTGCTGCAGTTGCCACCAAGGCGACGTCATCCGCATATCCTATCATAGTTATGCCTCTGGGTGTTTCCATCCTCAGCAGCCTGTCGTAAAAGACGTTCCACAATGTCGGGCCGAGTACCGAACCCTGTGGTATTCCCGCCGTGACCTTATACGAAATCCCATCGCCTAGTAGAATCTTCCGCCCAGAAAAATACCGTTTGATGATATTCATCAGATATGCGCTTGTGCCTTTCCTTTGCAGTCCCTGAACAATACCCTCAATAGGCACCGTGTTGAAGGCGTTCCTTACATCCAAGGTGACCACGACGCACCATCTCTCTTTTTTTCCAGACAGGTAAATTTTCCTGGCAATCTTGTCCACTTCCTCGACCGCCATTATTGTCGACCTGCCCTCTGTAAAGCCATACTGATTGTTGGCAAAGCCACCATTCTCTTCTATTTCCTTCACCAGTCTGCTTTTTATAACGTGTTCATATAGTTTCGCCATTGCGTTAATAAAGCACAACGGTCTGTATGAACCCGTCTCCCCCCAGGGCTTTCCGGATTTAGGTATCAATACCAATTTCGCAGTCTTCCAGGACGCGGGGAAATCATTTTCCACCATTAACTTGTTGAACATACGTGCAATGAAATCCGGTGCCTCCCTCGCCAACAGTTTCACGCACTCCGTAGGGATGCCGTCTGGGCCGGGTGCCTTACCACTTTTAAGTTTTGCTCCCGCTTCTTGCGCTTCAGCTACCGAGACTGCCACTGCTATTTCGCCTCTTGAGATATTTTCCAATTCCAGATTTCTATGTGGGAATAACGACGTGACCACCTCCTCCATTTTCTCCGCAGTAAGCCTGTATGGCAGCCCTCCACATTTAATCCCCTTCATTGCTATTGCATACCCCTGCCCCCATATATCATGCTCTAATTCGTCACATAAATTTACCCACTTCCTCCTTTTCTCTGTCTTGATTCCTTTTTTGTATTGTACCCTTGCTCTCTGGTACTCTTCCCATCTTCTTTCCCTCTCCTCCCTTTCTCTCCCTCTCGTGTAGCTTCTCCTCAGTCTCTTGCATTTCGCTCTGAGTTGTTCCAGGTCTTCGGTCCACCAATATTGTTGTATTTTGCTGCGTTTTTGCCTAATTTTCCCCTTTTCGTAGGCAGTTTCAATTATGCGATCCATTTCGCAAAAAGGTATATTCAGTCTCATTTTCTCCCTCCCCCATTTATTATCAAAAGCCCTTTTAAATCTACCCATGTCCACCTTGAAGAAATCCCCTGTCCCAAGTGACCTTTTTTGCCTCGTAACGGTATATGTTATGTGCTGGTGCAATGATAGGGACTCGCTATCAAGTACCTTCCAGTCCTGCAATCTAGAGGTCAACTTCCCTGTGGCGACTCTCCCCTTATAAACGTGGGTTTTAGCCCATCATTAAGCACATTAAGCCCCAGCTGTGCAACCCAATCCAACAAGTACTCTCCCCTTTCATCATATGTTGGTGATCCCCACTCGTTTGCCTTGGCGTTAAAATAATCCCCCCCTATTATTGTTTCCCTTCCCGATGCAGCGACTAGTCCCATAACTTCGTCCATATATGTTTTGTAGGTTTCTATCCCTACATTTGGGGATATATAGCACGCTATTACGTCCATGTCCTCCAGGCTCAGCTTAATATACCCATCCCCGCTAACGAGTTTTGCAATCTTCAGTCTCCGGTCCATAACATATACCGCTACGTCATTTCTCCCGTCCCTTATCCATCCCACCCCCTTATGTACCTCTGGTTTGGCTCACTCACCATGATTATGGCGCACTTTTCCTCTTCCGCCGTTTTAAAAGCGGCATCATGAGCCCCTGAAGACCTCCCCACATTGATTTGCAGGAATTTTACGAAGAGGCTGGTATATTCCTACCCCTCTGCCCCATCCTGTCCCTCTCCGATTGTACGTATTTCCTAAAATTTGGACATTTCGTCGAGTCTTCCCGATGTGGGAGTCCACAGGGCCTGCATACCGCTGCATTTCTGCAGTCTGCAGCCCTGTGCCCATCTTGCCAGCAGTTCAGACATTTACCTAACGCGCTGCTTTCTCTGCATTCGGCCTTTTTGTGCCCGAAGCCCAGGCAATTGTGGCATCTACTGGGTTGAACTTTAATTTTTATCTTGCACAAGCACAGCCCAATCCTTATCCTTTCTGTGCTATCCAAGGCCTCCGCTGCTTCCTTGCTTGCGCTCAACACAATTAGGTCGCTTCCATACCTAATATTCCTCCTCGATCTAATCTGGACCGTACCACCTTTGCTATCTCCTATCTCCTCCTTAATCGCCCTAAGGATTTTTCCATCTTCCGTCGTTGAGTTGACGTCGTAGAGGAACATAAGTCTGTCCCTTCCTTCTCCCATTTCAGCCTCCGCCCCCGTCTTATCCTTTATATGACTCGTCAGTCTTTTGATGTTCTCCTTCCCCCCCTCCAGCTCTAATAGCATGTCCCCTCTCCCCGATTTCCTCACCCTCCTCACATTTACCCCACTACCCACTATTGAGACACTATCCTCCATGTCTCTCAGGAGTTCTGCGTAGGACTTATCCCATCTTCTTACCATTATGGTGCCCCTGTCTCCTTTCTTCCTCCTTGCCGGCGCTATCAAAACAATTTCTTTCTGGGTGCCCTCTAAAGCACCCTCCAGAGCTTTCCTGTACTTCTCCAATTTTGCGCCCTGTTCGAAAATACAGGTGAGCTTTTGCTGTTTAATGCCTCCTCTCTCCACTTCTTCAATGGCCTCATCAGCTCAGAAATACCATTGAAAATGCCTTCGTCCTCCTCCTGCTGCTGCATTATGTAGGCCACTGTCGTGTCTCTCGCCTTCTTTCCCCCCCTCGTTTCACTGTTCGTATGATTCACTATATAATCAGTCCCTTCTATAGGATTCCTCATCACTTCTTTGAGTCCCGGGTGCTTTCGTACCCATTCCTCGCTGTATCCTTCTTCTTTGTTTCCTACCCTCTCCTCTGTCATTATGACTATCAGATCCCTATTGTCCGGTGTCCCAAATTCCTCCTTACTCAAGACCCTTGTGTTTTTGTATAGATCTTCGGCCCAATCCCATTCCACCATACCTTTGAAATCTTCAATGTTCATGCCTCGTCTTAGGCTCTCCCTTATCCGTTCTGTCATCTCTCTCTCCCGTTCCTTTGTCTCTCTCTCTATCTCTTCCGGATCTACTTGTGTCGCTATTTCGCGCATGAACTTTTCTTTCTGCTCCCGAGTCTCCGGCTTAGCCCCACTTTCACTGTACTCTTCCAGCTTCCTTTGCGCTCTTGTAATGATCCTATACAAATTCCTTGTGCCTTCCTTGATCTCGGTCTTTGTATTAGTGATCTCTCTCGTAAGTGTATATAATTTCATACCCTCATCCAAAACCCTGTTCATCAGGTCGCGGAGTCTCTGGAGTTCCGTTGGCTCCCCCCTATCCTTCGTTTCTCCCTCTTCTCTCTTCCTTTTGCCTTCTTCCTTAAATATCTTTCCCAACTTCGTATCCTCTTTCTTTTTCTTGCTTGGCCTGTCTGGTTCCTCGTCGCTTATTATATGTACGAACTCTTCAATCCCCGTTATTCCGCATTCCGCTAAGCGTACCATCGAAGTGTTGCGGTCCTCATTCTCCCAACTAGCCATCCTTTCCAGCTCGAATTCCGTAACCTCCCCGCTAGGGGTATGGTAGGCATCATCTTGCCCTATTAGCCTTCCGACCCTAGGTGGGGTCCTGGGAAGGGAATCTCTCCTCCCGAACACTTGTTGTTCCTCCAATCCCCTATCTGAAAAACCTACCGCTCCTTCTTCCTTACTCTGTTCCTTTTCCTTTGCCAATCCGTCCTCTGTTTTATTCGTCTTATTTTTTGTTTTAATCCTGTCCATGTAAATCCCACGAGCCGGGCCGAAAGTAAGTCCAGCGGAGCAGTGCGCCCTTACTCCGCTAAGGCAAAATACAATGGAGTTTCGCCAAGTACTCCAAGGGGATCGTTCATGGTGCTCTAACCCTCGCACCTTCCATACCCTCAGCACGATGCCTTACACTTTAGTAGTGGGGATTTATTATCGAGGTTTACTCCTCTAGGAATTTTTACCGGTTTCCTCCGGACGCAGTAGCAGCCGTTGCTCAGTCACCCAGCGTAGCTGCATTCCCTAAGCTAGTGGATTTTTATCGAGGTTTACTCCTCTAGGCTTTTTCTCAACGGTTGCCTCCGGACGCAGTAGCTACCATCGCTTCGGTCACCCAACATAGCCGCCTCCCCTATGTTGTTGGTTTTTTATCGAGGTTTACTCCTCTATTCCTTTTGATCCGCGAGCAACTATTCGGGCTCCCATGCTGGAGCCTTATTCATTGCTTATCCATAGGGTTGGTCGGTCATGCAACCCTTACATCTCTGAGTACCATGACCGACCACGCCACATGGAGACACCCTATGAGCCATTGGGACGCGCCGTGTCGGGTGGAAAACCCCATCCCCAGAAGCTTGCATGAGAGATTAGGGGTGAACCACTTCCAGCCTCTCTCATCCAACCCTCCAAGGCACGGAACCTAACCTAACCTAACCTAACCTAACCTAACCTTTTTTTTTTTTTTTTTTTTTTTTTTGG
>CAJUYI010002801.1:28094-38323 GCA_910591695.1 Galerucella pusilla | reverse complement strand
TGGTTATCTTCAGGTTTTGGAATTTCAATGTGACTGCCATCAATGGCACCTATTGCGCCAGGAATTCCATTTCTTTTTGAAAAGGCCTGTGAAATTTTCAGTTTTTGTTGCTGGTTGGGCCAAGTGATATATTTATCTTTTATTGATACCAAAAATTCCAAAAAACGGTTCAGACAGTTGTGAGCACTGCTAAGGGCAACTCCAAATCTATCGGAAACTTCTCTAAATGGATTTCTATTGGCAAGGTACCACAAAGATAGTAATACCTCGGTGCTGTACCAGTGCACGAAGTAATAAAAAGAAATCGCCTAATGTGTTTGACTTGAATTGGTTTTTCTTGGATCCGGCTCGATATGGACCAAAATTTTATTATGTATATAGTTAATTGAATTATATTAAATGAGTGGACTGTACACATTGACTTGATGAGAATTTAGTTCATTTAAAAACCAGGAGGAGTAGATTGAAAAGCCTTACTCACACCACTAGAAGTTACCAGATTAGTTACTAAAGGGTGTGTTCCGAAAACGTAGTCAACAGTCGTGTTCCAAATATATTAAATATGCCTTGATAGCAAAGACATTAGTCATAAGTCGATTTCTCCTCTGATCTGCTGTATATTTTTCAGATGTACCTACGCATTAAACAAAATGTAAGACTTTTTCCTGTTTCGTTTCTCATTCAAACATCAGAAGATTCAGATTCACATTTGACAACAAACAAATTATGGTCATTGTTGATGGTGGAGAATTACAGATAGTTACTTTAATATTTATTACAATTAAATTGAAAATATTATGACAATTGATAATATGTTCCGGCAATAATAATACTACAAAATTAATAGCATTGTAGAGCAATATGCAGTATTAATTTAAACATTTCCAACAGTTATCTTTATGTTGCCGGATTAAGTGTAATAAACCACTTTTCAAATACTTCTGAGATACCTTCTTCCTTCTTTTTAACTTCAAAAACCAATAATGTATTTTATACGAAACCCATTCTTTTGTATATTGTTTTATATCTTCCATGGCATGTTCTTCCGATGAACTTTGACGATTTCTTCCCAAATATGTATATAACAAATAAATAGTACCTACATTTGACTCGTCAAAAAGTGACACAGATAAATTTAATTTGTTTCAAGAAAGTCTCAACGTTTCTTTGAAGCTTGCAAAATTTTGTCCATCACAGATAACATTTTTGTTCTTCGAACGACATTTTTTATTCACTCATCACAATTTTTCAAAAGTCCTGGTATTCCACCAATATTTTCTGCACTATATAATGTTGCTCTACTTCAGTATTCCCTTAATACTCGCTTAACCGACTTTACTACTTTAAAAAAAAATTTAAAGTAATAATGTACCGACTGCTTGAGAATATTTTTGGTTTTTCATCCAATATTTATTTATTTATTTATCTGTCAGAACTATCAAAAATGAAAACTATCAGCTGATGTCAATATTAAAAAGTGTTGTGTGAAACTGGGCTGAATCTGACCAATCAGAGGTCTACAGAATTGCCAACTTAAATTCAAATCACTCCTCCTGGTTTTTAAATGAGGTTATAGATCATTTTACAAATTGTGACTGTCAAAGTGACATCTATAACTACAAACTTGATCTGCCGTAATATATAAAAATTAACTATTTAAACAATGACATTTTTCTCGGTTATCATTTTGATTGAACAAGTGATTTCGTAACGGACGGAGGATGTTAACTTTAACTTTCCAATTGTTATCTGAATACGCGTTAAATCAAAATAACACAGTCTCTTAACGCGGTAAGTATGTTTTTATAGGCGTGTTATTACATTTCAAACAGTTATAGTAGATAACTTATGGAATGAAAAATCCCATGTAATTTTTAAAGGGTCTGTTATTCGGAAAAATCATTTCAATATCGAAGGAACATGAAAAGTAGAAATCAAAACTGACTTTACGTCTTCTGCTATTCAACATGAGATTAAAACACGAAGCGAAAACCCTGTTCAGGTTAGAAGTTACATACTTCTCAAAATAATGCAAGAAGACATTGTTAAACACGTGAACAAACTTTTGAATAATAATATGAGACCCTCTATATCTGCTTTCTGTCACAAAAAAAATCCGAATGGTGATAATTTACCGAAAACTTAACAAATTTTGAAAATTTGGATGAAGCCACCTATTTTAGAACACTAGATTTAGCCCAAGGATTTCATCAAATCGAACTTCATCCAAATTCTATTGAAAAACAGACCACATGGTCATTTTGAATATACGAAAACTTCGTTTGGGTCTAAAAAATAGCCCAGCAGAATTTTAAAGATTAATGGATAACACTTGAAGATGCTTCGTATATAAATCATGATTTGTATACATGTATGATGTAATTATCTGTTCATTAACATTTCATTCATATTTCCGCTATCCTTGATGTTTTTAGAAAAAATAATCTTGAAATTAAATTAGACAAATCGGAGTTACTTATGAAGGAAGTCGCTTTTTTTACTTGTGACCGTCGATGGTTTTAAACCGAATCCTTTAAAAATTTCCGAAAACATTTGAAAGTTAACTATTATTCCTAAGACTTATAGGATACTATCGAAGATTCATTCCAAAGTCAAATCCCCATTTTCTAGATGTACTCGGAAAGGGAAAATAATCCCCCACTAATCCTAATTATTTGGAATGTTTTGAAAAATGCAATCTTTAATTGATAAACTTCCCATCTTTCAATATCCCAATTTTTCGAAATTATTTGTACTAATACAATTGCGTCTAATGTAGCTATTGGTTCTGATCTCTCTCAGGATAATCACCCAACTGTTCATTATTCCGGAACTTTGCATTCCGCAGAGCAAAAATATTCTACAATTGAGAAATAATTATTAGCTATTATTCAATCTTGCATTCTCGTCCCTATTTCTCACCGAAACAGATAACAACCCCTTGTTTGAATGCATGAGATAAAACACCCCACTTCTAGGTTAGCATCGTGGAAACTTAAATTGGAGGATTATAATTTTTGATTATAATTTTTAAGTGAAACACGAGTTAGGTAAAGAAAACCAAGCAGCCGACTCTCTTTCCAGAGCTCACATAAATGCCCTTACGGAAGATTCAAATTGTGCTGAACCTCCAGATTTAAATGACATACGTAGAAGAATTTCTCGAACATCTCAATTAAAATCAATCGTCTGACAATACACAACACACTGCAGTTAAAAACCCAATCACAAGAAAACTTATCTCTGAAGAACTCATTAATTTATCGACAAATCAATCAATATTTAAGACCAAATCGGAAATTTATGATTTCACCTATAAGAGGATGTTTATTAATACAAGGACCTTTTTGATAAAAAACCGCATCTATCTAAGCCGTTTTTTGCTCGAGTTTTTTGAAAAATTCAATTTGGAGCTCCCGACAACGTTTCCATCCACTGTCGATCATCCAGCTCCTTGGACAATCTCCATTCCGCACTGCCATACTAACCTGACTGAACTTGATAGGGATATAAATCGCTATGAAATCGTCACAGAACTCAACAGAACACTGCATGATTACAGCGATTTTAATTTAGCCTACACGGATGCTTCGAAATCACAGGCTGGAGTGGGTGCTGCGATAGTGACTCCAACCGAATATTACAGCATAAAATTCTACCCTCTCACTAGCATCTTTACGGCAGAACTATATGCTATCTTTCACGCTCTCAAATTAATTACTTCCTTTCCAAATCGCAAAACCCTAATTTTAACTGATTCCTTAAGTAGTATATATTCCTTGAAACATATTTATCCCAAGCACCCAATACTACAATCAATTACGTCACAGCTTCATAAAATCCAGAACGACAAAAAATATTTCGACTTCATATGGATTCCTGCTCACATTGGTATCAGAGGCAACGAAGGAGCGGATTTACGTGCGCGTAATGCGATAGATAATGTTAATGCCGAACTTATACAAGATGCGCGATGAGTGACGTGAGAATGCTTATTCGGGAAAAAGTTCGCAACAACTGGCCACAAATCTGGCAGCGATCGCAAGACAAACTTCGCGAAGTTAAGTCAACAGTGACATTGTGGAAGCATCTAATCACTACGCGCAAAGTACAAGTGATTCTTACTAGACTTAGGATAGGGCATTGCAAATTTACTCATTCTTATCTTTTCAATAAAGACAGTGTTCCCCTTTGTAATGTATGTCAAGAACATTTAACAGTGAAACATGTCCTGATTAATTGCACCAAGTATGACACATACCGGCTAAAACATAGGCTACCTACAGATTTAAACTTACTCTTAGGTGAAAACTGCCCAGTTGAAAAGCTGATGGGGTTCTTAAAGGACATTAATCTACTGAACAAAATTTAATATTGTACATTGTCACCTCGAGTGGAAGCGGGTTAGTTTGAATAAAAAAAAAAGAATTAAACATACATACACGATAAATTTAACTGATAAAAATTGTAAATCTGAAATACTAGAAGTTTCCAAAGAAATTCTACTGCCAAATCAAGTTTTCGATTGAAAAATACCACGAATACAGACCTTACATTACTTAAGAGAAAACTCATCTGTTACTGTTACATAGTGTTATTTCTATTGCAACTCTTTGTGAAGGCTTTGTCAGTTTGGGAGCCATCGGCTTTTTATATCATTCTATGGAAAATAACCTAAATATAGATATTATTAATATTCTGTACCCGTCCAAATTTGTGGTTAATGAACTCTGTTATTGGAGCTGATGACTCTTGAGTATTTATTCGTATGTACATTTTATGTTGCTAAAGTGCATTTCTTCTATTTCTTGCAAAATATAATGCTTCAATTCTTAATCATATATCAGGCTTTATCAATTCAGTACTTTTGTTGTGTCTACAAATATTTTACTGCATTGCCAAAAAATACTATTCTGCCACTCCAGAGAAACCAAAAAATGCTAAAAATGAAAATTCATCCAGTATTGCTGAAAATGCATCAGATACATCGTCATCAAGTGCACCAAGCAATGGTATTATTGATACTGATAGGACCTTCAAATGTTATAATCTCACCTCAATTACATCATACGTCAACGGTCAAAGAAGCCAGCTATCCCATAGATAGAGTGATAAATATAGGGCTTATGTGCTTTTAAGAGCCTCCCGACTACGACCTTTGCAAATCTATTGTGTTTACCCTGTGATGCTAGAGTTCCTCATATCTAGACCCGTCCTCATAACTAGAGTTCGAATGCCAACTTCAGTCATCCATTGGGAGAATTGTAGTTCTTCCTCCCCTTTCGTCTAAAACATTAGCTTAGTCGAGCCATCGCAGTAGCACAGTACTTTTGTGTGCTGAGGTTTTCTCATGTTCTTGGCAAAACCTGCATATGGTTGTGCTTTCCAATCCAATGTGATTGTTGAGTCCACAATGCTTTATCAAGAGCGCTTTTGCTATGCCACAGGAAGGTTCTAGAAAATAGGAGCACGTCGTGCTCCCTCTCGTGTTAGTGAGTCTTCAGTGTCCTGTTAACCAATAAAATATGAACTCATAGTGATTTCTAGGCTTATGATTGGCTGTTATAGTTCTACTGGCAGCCTATTGGCTTACTGTACTTCAGTCCCACATTTAGTCCACCTTGCCAGTTATCCCTCTACTCTCTATCCAATGCCTCACAGTCAGATAAGATACGAATTACGGTCTCGGTATCTATGCCACAGAGTCCGCATGTGTCACATATGAAGGTTTAACTGTGTACCTGTTTTTGAATGTACCTTAACCACTGTATCTATGCTGCCTATGCACACAGTTTTGTATTTGTCCTTGGACCACTTTCTTTGTGGTCCGAAGCATAGATAATATGACACGTCCGAAGAACTGGATCTGGTCCAGCATATGTCGCTGCTAAACCTCTTCTCGCGAGCTCATCAGCTTGTAGCCCAACGATTATACACCCTACAGGATTGCTTATTTCCATTTGACTCTGTGTTCGCTTTTTAATTTTATGGTTAATCGTGTGTGCACAAAGTGTGTTTTGACGTTATTTTATCCGTTTTTTCAATTTTGAAGGTGTTGTTTATTAATATACATAGGTATATGGTAAGTAAACTTCTATAATAATTGTCAATCAAGAAAGTCCATTAATGCGAAGTACGTTATTTCAGTGTAAATACAAAATTTTTGGATTCGAGTTTCAATGTATGTACGTAACATATACATTTCAAATACTAAAGGTGGATTCATGGAAACAAAAATAAAAATTAATTCAAAACTAAAACTTAGAACAGAGAACTATGTGAAATGTAATGTAAATGATCATGCAAAAAATAAGAAATTAAGATATAAGCTAAAACTAAAAAGAATGCCTTAGTTTCTCAGTTTCTGGCATAAACATCTACATAATGGTTTTATATGTTCTTAGTTCTGTTATAAAGTAATCCAAGTTTTAATTTTTGCTTGTATGAATCCTTCTTTGTAAACTTCGAACAATTATTAGGATTAATTATACTAATTATCAATCCCAGAAAAAAAAATGGTTGGAGAGAAAAAGTGTGAGTACGACAAGAGATGATAGAGGTTTAAAAAAAATTGTTTATTAATAAATTTCTCAGCAGTGCATAAGGCGTCTATTTTATTTTCCCAATAAGAAAAAATATATATATAATCCTGAGTTTACCCATCAATTAACCCATAAACACAGCTCGTAGATGTGCAAAATAAATTATAAGCAAGTTTATTCAATTTAAAGTTATTGTTTCAATCGTTAATATATATTTTATAACTACTTATACTACTAAATATAATTTTTTAAATAACATATCACCAAAAAAAAAAATTAATTTATTATTATTTTTTGCAAATACACAAGAAAAACGTGAAAAATATTAACGGCTGCAATATATTTTAAATTGGTCGAGATCCACTGGTGACATAAGCAAGTTCTCACTCACCGACGAAAGATTTAAGCGAATAATCAATCCTGTAGGGTGTATAATCGTTACTTGTAGCCAGAGGTATCGCTATGTCCCGGTATCCACACTAATCTTTCTGTCAGTTCATTTAGTTCTTTCTGGCATTCTCCTACCAGTATGCATGTTACTTGCGGTTATTCAAAGCTGCAAAGGCTGGCCGTCAGTTAGTATATTTTTCCTATGAGGATATCCTGTATTCGTTCATTCTGACAAATTGTAGAATAGCATAAATATCTGCCTGGAATAAAGAGCCATATGTTTTCGTAATGAGAAGGAACACCCCTGCTCCTGTCCCTTCCCCAGTCGTTGAACCGTCTGTGTATCAGGTCTCACCCCGGAGAAACTTCCACCAAAACGAGACATTTGTCCAGAAACTAAATGATGTAGATCCAAATTGATATTCTTAAGTTAGGGTCGTTTGTTCTCTGTAAATAAGCAATAATCCAATCATTACGTCGGGAAAACAGGTTAGAAATTCAAATGAACAGACAAAAGCCTAATTTTGAATATTACGTGGGTGCCTATAAAATCTTATCTTCAAATTGTTGACTAAATTTCACTTCTGCATTCTCCGCCATATTGAATAAAGGTTTAAATTGACCGCAGTGCATCCGACGCGTCCCGCCATAGAAGGCGCCTATACTGCGTCCGTTGGAGTTGGAGGGAGAGGAAAATGAATTATTCGACATTTTTTCGGAAAGGGCAAGGAAAATGATTGCAAGAGGAATACATTATATCAATATCGCTTCCCGACGAACTGACACAGATCAAAGTGTAATTGTCTATAACAATATCCGAATATATGAAAAATAAATTATTGACAGGGCGAGAGGGATTCGATACTCGGAGCTCTGGGTGATGGGCCCATCATGCTTCCACTGTGCTAAGCCGCTCTTATTCATTTTTGTATCTCATCGAAGAACCGAATTATTAAGAAAAAACTGAGTTCAACCTTTTTTCAAGATGGCGGAGAGGAAATTTTGATCGATAAATTGAAGCTAAGCGTTTTTGTCCCCCCCACGTAATGTCCAAGATTTTGCTTTCTCGGTTCATTTGCATTTCCAAATGTATATTTTGACTGAACAACAAGATGAATTGTTATCGTATTATTCAATTCAAACATATAAATTTTATCGAATATGGTTAAATAAATATTGTTTCAAGTATTCTAATTTCTCTTCAACCAAATATTCATAGGGTGTTTCATTCAAAAAATGAATGCCATCGATATGCCAATTGTTTTAGTACATCCTGTATATTTCAAAATTGATTTAAAAATATATCTCTTATAAATATCTTGTCGCTGAATAGACAGAAATGTTGAAATTCTTACCGTTCAGCCACAATGGGCCATCGCGCAAACAGTAATTCACCCTCTATAGAGATTAATTGTGTCAAGATCTGATAACCGTCAATACAATTCATTGGAATTGTATTGTCGGACACTTCATTATATGAACAATACAATATACAAGCCCCGAAATTCATTACATTAAACACTCTTCAAACGGAACAATACATCTGGAAGTGACAATCAGACTATTAATCTTTTAGTAAAATTAGTATTGAGCTTATAAGTACGAGCGGTTATAGACTAGGGTGAAATATATCAAAATAAACCTGGGGGTGTATTCTCAAACAGTGACATTTTTGTCGCATGCGAGATTATACTTCTGTCAATCAGGAATTATACAAAAAGTACAATCTCACATGCCTTTTTCATTTGCCTCAATCTAATCTAAGACTAATGAGTAACTTTTTATTATTCCTAATGTTCGTGTGTATGCACGCACGGAACTCCTCCTAAACGATTTGACCGATTTTGATTTTTTTTGAGTGCGAGTTAATTTGGAAATGGTTTAGATCCACAATTATTCCCAGTAGGTGGCGCTGCAATCGGGTTCTTGCTGAACTTCTAACCTAACTTCTCCTAAACGGTTGGTTCTATTTTTACGACATTTTTTCTGTGGGTTTGAGGTTTCCTCTCTAGGCTTTTTCCATGGTTGCCTCCGGACGCAGTGGCTGCCGCTGCCTGCCTACAATCACACAACATATGCTGCTGGTTCACTACTCTATTCCCCCTGATCCGCGAGCAAATATTCGGGTTCCTATACTGGAGCCTTATTTATTACTTATCCCGAGGGTTCGTCGGTCATGAGGCCCTTACAACTCGAAGAGCACGAGTCCTCTGACCACCCACCCTATCAGCCATTGGGACGCGCCGTGTCGGGTGGGACAACCCCTCTACGGGGACTTGTATAAGAGATTAGGGGTGAATCACCTTCAGCCTCCCTCATCCAACCCTCCGAAGTAAGGACCAAACTCATACATGGATATCTGATGTCTTCAGGAAATCGTCCCGTTTGCCATAGCTGTAGTGATATAGGCGACCGTTAAGCGCATATTGACTGACTGCAAACAATTCTCTGCTACAAATCCACAATTTTTCCTAAAGCATAACCTCAAGAAAATGCTCCACTGCCCCACTGAGAACAAGAAAGTCATACATTTTCTGGAAGCTAGTCATCTCTACCATGAAATCTAAATTCAACTTGTAAATATTTTTAACTATTCCTTTTTGTGGCAATAGCGAGCGCTGTCGAGGCACGTGAAACTCAAATAAAAAAATAAAAAATTGTTCGCCTGAGAAATAGGAAATAAATTCAGTACAGTATAATTTTTGTCAAACATATTCCTTCTAATCGACAGTTAACGTTAACTATCTGATTTATCTACCAAAAATATGTAACGTTATATTTTCTAATTAAAATGGAAAATTGTCAAAATTTGAAAGATATGTCAAGTTAGCATAGGACAACGTCTGTCGTGCCCTCTAGTATAATATAAGATTATATCTAATAGTCACTCTGTGATGATTTCTCAGCTGCTATTATTCCACAAACGACACGTTAATTTCGAAAACTGCTTAAACCTCAGTATGCTCTTCAATTTAGACTACACTATACAAACTTGTGAGGTTTGGTTGGGTTTTTTTCTGATTTGGTTGATCCAGAAGTTAGATGGCCTTGATGTTCTCCGAGTTGTATTTACATAGGATGATGCGGATCCGTTTGGATGCAATTTTTCCTTATCGACCCAAAGCCTTACAGATTTCATACAAACCAGTACGTTCATTTCAAGCGGGAGAGAGGATCCAGGGTTGAGTTTTTATAAATAATAAGCATATATGGCAGCTCGGAAATGTGAAAAATAAACTTGGGAAACTCCATTATCTGGTCGTTTTAGACTTAGGAAGAACATTAAAAAGACATGTC